>PVJD01006258.1:0-67716 GCA_004026545.1 Mormoops blainvillei
CAGCAAAGCTATCATTCAAAATGGAAGGGCAGGTAAAGTGTTTTCCAGATAAGGTCAAGTTAAAGGAGTTCATCATCACCAAGCCCTTATTATATGAAATGTTAAAGGGACTTATCTAAGAAAAAGAAAAAGATCAAAACTATGAACAGTAAAATGACAACAAACTCACAAGTATCAACAACTGAACCTAAAAAAAAAACCAAAACCAAACTAAGCAAACAACTAGAACAGGAACAGAATCACAGAAATGGAGATCACATTGAGAGTTATCGGTGGGGTGGGGGAGGGTGGAGAATGGGAGAAAAGGTAAAGGGAATAAGAAGCATAAATGGTAGGCACAAAATAGCCAGGGTGTGTTTATTTTTAATCTGAATAGAATAGTATAGGAAATGGAAAAGCTAAAGAACTTATATGTATGGCCCATGGACAAGAGCTAAGCAGAGGGAATGCCGGTGGGAGTGGGAGTACAGTGCAGAGGGGAATGAAGGGGAGAAAAAATGGGACAACTGTAATAGTATAATCCATAAAATATACTTTAAAATTAAAAAAAATATTGTAATAACTATGTGTGGTGCCAAGTAGGTACTCGACTTATCAGGGTTATCACCTCTGAAATGATATAAATGATAACCATGATACTGTATGGCTGAAAGTAATATAATAGTGAATGTCAACTATAACTGAAAAATAAAAGATAATAAAATTTTTTAAAATTTGATTTCTGTTTTGAGATTTTGCTCACTAATCGAGCCACAGATACTGGAGTGTCAATAGATCTATCCTCAGGCACACAGCACAGGATTGCTCAGGTTGCTTATGGTGTCCCTGTAGGCATCACAGTGCCCACCACACACTGGAGTCACCATCCTCTGGTTCTATAAGGAAACTGTTTCTCACACCAAGGTGTCCAATTATTATTCATTCTTATAGACTAAACCAGATGTCAACTCCCTGATATCTCTCAGATGAAATTATAGCATGTATCATGTGTCCTCCCCTACTGGGCTAAACACTCCCTGAGAGAATGGACCCAGCATTATCCTTCTCTGTATCCAAAGTGCCAAGCAAAGTTGGGTCCCAGCAAATGTTTGCTGAATGCAATTAAATTTTGACTCATGTCATGGAAACCTACTTGAGACATGATGGTACCCACTCACATGGCAGCCTGGCCTCACCTCTCACTTCACCATGGGCCACTGGGCTAGTTGAACTCCAGTAACTATTGCAAGAAGGGTCTTCAGCCTCTTCACATCCCTTGTGCTTTCTGCCAACAGTCTTTTTTTTTTTTTTTTTTTTGGTGGAGACACCAAGTAGAGAGAGAATGCCAACAGATTTTATTTTATTTTTAATTTTCAGGTGCCAAATTTTCTGAAATGAGCTCTTCAGCCTGAAAGGACAAAGCTGTCTTAAACAGAAAGTCAGACTGGTATTCCCAAGTATCATTGTATTAGTATGCAAAGCTACCAGTTTGCTAATCTCCACAAACCATATGTTACCTTACTTGCCCTCACAGGGAAAACATGAAAAAAAAAAGGGAAAGATGAATAATAATTTTATTTAATTCACCGTTGATATTTTCCCCAGCTCCACCTACTGATGCAGTTCTGAAGCTGGTGATTTCCAGTTAAGTTGTCTAACTACCTCCACCTCAGTATTCCCCACCCACATCAGCATCTGTCTCTGCGTCTCTGAGTTCTGTTCACTGACTCCACTCAAAGCAATCTTTTGGGGCTTTAAGCCTCAAGAAGATCCTCGAAGAGGTGGAGGCAATTACAAAATTGCACCATGGAAGGCAATTAGAGTTCTGCGTCCCCAAGGAGCAGGAGAGCATCAGCCTCACAGTACTGCTTCTGAAGTAGAAGACTGTGCTTCAGTTCTGGCTCTACCACTTAACAGCGCTATGCCATTGGTAAAGTCACATGACTTCTCTGGGCCTCAGGTACCACATTAGTAAAAAGGGAGCAAGGTAGGTCCAGGGGTAAAATAGTACACCCTTCCTAGATAGGGCTGTTTTGAAGATTGAATTAGATCATGTTCAAACATGTAAGGACACAAAACATAAAAAGTGCCACTCAGTAACATGAAACACAGAAGAGGTTGTTCAGTGATGTTAGCTACTGTTAGCTAATAGTTTGAAACTATTGTTTTTATTATGGTTTTGTCTGGTAACTGCAAACGGTCTTTTTTTCCCATTTACTACATAGTTGGATCAAGGCAGCTGGTGACATTTGAAATGGCAATTTGGATGGTTAAGAGAAGAGGAATGAATTTGGCAACTTCCATGAACCAGCTACCTAACTCATTATTTCTCATCTGCAGTCTCAGAAGCTTCCCTATTCTGATTCCAGCCCTGCCCTCTCAGCAGTCAGTAGTTTTCCAGTAGCCTATTTGAATCTGAGAGTATCAAAAGGAATTCCAACAAAATGGAAAATGCAACAGAACCTCCCCTGAAAGCGGGTTCATTTGAGCACAATTTACACTTCCAGTTCACACTTTAAGGGTAGCTAGACCTAGAGTAATGGGGCCCTGACATACAAATGTGTTATGCCTTGAGCGCTATGTGCATATATGTACAAACCAGGAATTCAGAATCTGGAAAGTCCATGGAGAGTCTGAAGATATATGATGGAAGTCTGTGGATGCCAGAGGTGCTCTAAAGTTCCTTACTAAGGTTTTAAAACCTTCATCCCTAAGAACAACTTTCCCCGTGACTCTCGGTCACTGATAGACTCAATAGCTTCCTCACCTACCAAGTGGAAATAGCAGTACCCACCTTACCAGGGATGGTGTGAAGATTAAATAACATAATTATGTTATCAGTAAAGTGAAGATTAAATAACATAATTATGTTATCAGTAAAGGTTGGTTTTCCATCCTTCCCACACCTATTACAAGCAAGGTCCCACATGAGATCTTGGGGCAAGTTCCCACTTATCAGCCCTGGAGTCAGCAGTCCTAGATTTGCTTCCTGGGTCTATAATTTATAGATGGGAAGATGGCTTAATCTTTTTCAGAGCTCCAATTTTCTCATCTATAAATCTGGGATAATACCAACACCTACCTTACAGGGTTGTGAGAATTCAAAAAGATAATATCTATAAAGACCTCTGCAGAGTGCTTGCACATGGTAAACACTCAATAAAAGTTTGCTTAGAGTAAAATAACAATATACATTGCTATTTGTTTTTGTGTTCCTTGGAAATGACTTCTGAGATCTCCAAATGTATTTGCTTTTCCTTTCAGTAACTTACTGAGAATTTTCTATCATTTGTCTCTTGGCCACTGGATCTACTCTTGCCAAACTCTAAGTGAAGACAAATAATTCTCACTATCCCTGGGTCTCCTGGACTTTCCTGCTCTAAGAGCCATGGTCAACACTGGTGCTTTGTCTACCATTGCAGATGCTGCCACAGATCCCTTTGTAATGTGGATTATAACCCAACACTCCTGGAAACAATTTCATTGGGTTTCATTATTGGTATTCAGGGAGTTGGTTTAATTACAGTTTTTAATAACACACATTTTCATACAACTACTCTATTAGCTGCCATCTCCTTAAGTGCAGTTTAGTATGTAATAAATGTTATACTTCACTGAAGCAGAGATCCAATTTTTCATCTTCACCACATTAGGATCATTTACAAACCTCTGATTCCACTGACATAAAAGAGGCTCAGTTGAGACCTTGTGGTTAGGGATAGAATGTGCTCTTCCCAACTTCCAGGGGAGGAGAACACCCCCTAGCCCATGAACTCCAAAGTGACTTTTCTGATAGAGGCAAACTGAAATCTTGAAAGCTGTACTAAGAAACAATTGGATGGGGAATTTACTGTATTATTCGCAGGTACCTGTCATGTGGGGAGTTTAGAGGGGCTACATGTGCACTCTGAATGTGATATATCCCCAGTTTCATGACTAAGCACCATCATTTATGGACACAGGGCAGCAGTAATTGAATTCTGTCCCTCAATCAAAGATGTTTGTCAGTTGGAAACTGAGATCATGAAATATTTGTCGAGTCCATTCAGAAAATACAAAAGGCCAGGGAAGCAGAACTACTGTGTGTGACCCCTGCTAAACTGCCAAACTCCATGGTGCTTGTAGAAAGCCCCTCTTGCTGGTAGTGCTGCATAAGATGTGGATGGGATTTTTTATTGAGTCAAAATTCACATAACACTGATTTAACCATTTTAAAGTATACAATTCAGTGACATTTAGTACATTCACAATGTTGTGCAATCTTCACTTCTATTTAGTTCCAAAACATTGTATTATCCCAAAAGAAAACCCTTTATGCATTAAGCACTCGCATTACACATGCCTTCCCCTGCATTCTCCTGCCTTCTCCTGCCTTCTCCTAGCCCCTGGTGAAGATGAATCTGCTTTCTCCCTCTGTCGATTTCCTTATTCTGGATATTTCAATTAAATAGAATCATATAATATGTTAACTTTTCTGTCTGGGTTCTATCATTAAGCATAATGTTTTTTAGGTTTATCCATGTTGTGGCATGTATCACATCATTCCTTTTATTGGCTGAATAAAATTCCATTATATGGATATAACACATTTTGTTTATCTGTTCATTAGTTGATGGACATTTGGGTTGTTTCCAGCTCTTGGTTATTATGAACAGTGCCCTTATGAATATTTGTATACAGATATTTGTTTGAGTACATGTTTTCAATACTTTTGGTTATACACCCAGAAGTGGAATTGCTGGATCATACGGTAATTCTATGTTTAACTTTTTGATGAACCACCAAACTGATTTTGACAGTATCTGAACCATTTTAAATTCCTACCATCAGTGTACACGTTTCAGATTTCTTTAGAGTCTTGCCAGCACTTGTTATTTTACTTAAAAAAAACAAAACAGAACAATAGCCACCCTAGTGGTTGTAAAGTGGTATCATTGTGGTTTTTATTTGCATTTGCTTAATAGCTTAATGACATTAAGTACCATTTCATGAGTTTGTTGGCCATTTGAATATATTCTTTGGAGAAATGTGTATTCAATTCCTTTGTCCATTTTTAAATTGGGTTTTTCTTTATATATTCCATATATTAGATATATCAGATATAAGGTTTGCAAATATTTTCCCATTCTGGAGGTTGTCTTTTCACTCTTTTTATTGTGTTCTTTGATACACAGAAGCTTTTCATTTTGATTCAGTCCAATTCATCTATTTTTTCTTTGGCTGCTTATTTTTTGGTGTCATATCTAGGTAACTATTTTTAAATGGAAGGTCATGAAGGTTTACCACTATGTTTTCTTCTAAGAGTTTTATAGTTTTAACATTTACATTTAGGTCTTTGATTAGTTTTGATTTAACTTTTTCATATGATATGAGATAGGACTCCAGCTTCATTCTTTTGCAAATGGACATTCAGTTGTCCCAGTATCATTCGTTGTAGTAATGATCCTTTCCACCATTGAATGGTCCTAGTACCCTTGTAAGAAAAGTCAGTTGGCCATTGATGTATGGGTTTATTTCTGGACTCTCTGCTCTGTCCTATTGATTTAAATAACTATGCTATGCCAGTCTCACACTGGCTTGATTACGGTACCTTTGTAGTGCATTTTGAATTTGGCAAATGTAAATCTTCCAATATTGTTATTTTTCAGGGTTGTTTCAACTCTTTAAGGGTTCCCGGTGATTCTACATGAATTTTAGTATCGGTGTTTTCATTTCTTCAGAAAAAGTTGTTGTAATTTGGATAAGGATGACTTTGAGCCTGTAGATCATTTTGGCTAGTTTTAACATCTTAACAATATTGAATTTTCCAATCCATGAACACAGAATTTTTTTTCATTTATTTAGGTCTTCTTTAGTTACTTTGAAGGAGCAGAATTTTGATACTCAACTTTCCACAGGTGCTACAGTAAAACTGTGTGGAGGTGAGATAAAGCGAAGTCTTTTGGTTTAGGACTGGCACCTTCTTATATTAACATAGGCTGAGTTTAGCACATGCTGCCAGCATCAGTGAATGGAGATGAACTTTAGAATGTTGATGATGTTAGTAATTTTTAAGTAGGTAAAAAGAAGCCCAGAATGGAAGGAAGGAGTGTCTAAGAGAGCATGGGTTTGGTGTTCAGCAGATGTCAGCTCTCCCTTGTGTGTGCCCCGGTGCAATGGCTATGAGACTGGGACCTGGTCAAGTAAGGCTGGTCTCAGGCCTATGGTGAGAACATAAACATACCTCTGCTTGGGAGATATGAAACAGTTTCCTAATCATAGCTAGTAAACAAATGGAAAACTGCCCAACAGAGACCTAATGAAGGGTAAAACTGTTCTTCCCATTTATCCATTCTTGTGAGGTATTGGGGGCAGCAAGCTGGATTTAGGGTATGGTGGCAAAATTGTCCCCAGGGTCTTTTGCTCCTCTAATATGCCTCAGAAAGAGCACCTTTTGAACTAGACTTCTAAAGCCCAGGCTTGAACCCTGGTCTGCCACTCAACTTGCTGTGTGACCTTGTGAAAATCATGAAAACTCCTCAAGATTGTTATTTTATCTGAAAAATGAGAATTCTTGTAATGTATGCCTCAATCACAGAAATGTTGTGGAGTGCAAACAAGAGGTATAAGAAAGTACTCAGGAAAGTGATAATAGCAATTTAAGTGTCAGATATCGTTGCTGTCCTTACTTGAGTGGTCCTGGCCTTTGGGAGAGGGTTCTCACCCTCAGCAGACACTGGTAGTGCTAAGGAGTTGATCTATATATACACAGAGTTCAGATTACAGCGATCAGACTTGAAGAGTGTGTGTGTGTGTGTGTGTGTGTGTGTGTGAGAGAGAGAGAGAGAGAGAGAGAGAGAGAAAGAGAGAGAGAGAGAGAGAGAGAGAGAACCTCAAGTGGAAAGATTGTTGTATAAAAGAATAAAAGAAACAATAAATGAATAAGTGAATGAGTAAAGGCAAAAACAAAGTGAGAGGATCTAGTGTTCTTCTGTAAAGAGGACCAAGACACATTAAACAAACAACAAGTATATATTGAGTGCCTACTGCATTACAAGGTGTCACATGGAGCCCAGGGGACTGTCTAGTGAGATGTGTAAAGCTTTATGGGGGTTGGGGGATTAGTCTGGCTTGAAGGTCAATGATTATTGAGGAGAGTACAAGGTGACTGTACCTGTTCTTTAGGAGCTTCAACTAGGTAGAGGATATGTGATATGTATGTATAAATAATAGTACTATGCAGCAGAAAGTTATATTTAAAAGCAATTAAAATCCATTTAATAGAAAAACTTGGGAGCAGAATACAGCACACAATTATTCAGAAAGTACTCATGTAGAGAAACCAGTCCTCCTGACTCTTTGTTTCCTTGTTATAACAAAGCAGAGAGGTTGGAAGGACATTTTGGTGTGTGGGGAGATGGTCATTAGTATGTATTTTTGAGGTTATGGACACTCCTGGTCAAGGTTGGGTAGGTAAAAGTTTGGTAATGTTTCTCTAGGTTTGACTATGCAGATTGTCCCTTTAGAGGTGTCAGGTTGAATCTCAGTACCCACTCTTGGCCTGTCCTGCACAGGGGTTGGGGGAAGGATAGCCTCCTAACACCTAGCCTTTCCACTTACTGAAAGGTGCAATGAGAAAAATCATGGTCCCTGACACTTACTACCAGCTCTGTGATTTTGGACAAATGAAGACCTGCCTCGGCCTCAGTTTGCCACTCTGAAAGACTGGAATGATAATAACACCTACTTCATAATTGTTAGAACATAGTGCAGTACAGGATATATAACAATTGCTCAATACATGGCATAGCTCTTACCATGACTATTTAATGGTTGAGAAGCCTAATTTTATTGCCATACTGGGATCAGAGAGAAAACCTAGATTCATTAATAAACTCTCCTGGTATATGAATGAATTCCTAACCAAGCCGAAACTGGATGTCCAGAAAAATTTGATCTTCAGAACAGTTGGTCTCGGTCACACAAATACCTGGGGGCATGGGACCACTTTTGGTGACTGTCTCTTCTGTGGTTTTTCAATCTATTATAGTATGAAGGAAAGAGGAAAGGAGAAAAACAAAAGAATATGTTTAGGAAAAGAAATCAATTACAATTAATATTTCTACCAATGAGCCTTATGATTAAAGTCAGAGGTCAGTCTTTCCCAAGCATGTTTATTTCCATGTTATTCTCTGGACCCTATCACAGATTACTGGAATAGAGGAATTAGGGTATTCCTACTTTTGCACAGGACACCAAGCAGAATTCTCTTGGAAGTACTCAGAGCAAATAATATTCTGGTCAGTCATGCCTTGGTACATTCTTTCTTCATTCATTCAACAAATATCTAACAAGTGAACATTGTGTGATTACCTTTGTTCTGACATCCTAGTTGGGGGAAGCGGTTTGGGTAAGAGGCAGAAAATAAACAAACAGCAATATAAATATATGATGCATGGTGGTAATAATGTTATAAAGAAGAAGAGATAAGTTAAGGGAAATATAGGGTAATGGTGAAGGAGTTTCATTTTATTTAAGGCTCTCAGAGATTATCTGGCTAATGACATGACATTTAAACCTGAAGGGAGTGAGGGATTGAGCTATGTGGCTACCTGAAGGAAGAACCTTCCAGGCAGAAGTTGCTAGAGGTTGCTCTTCAACAACTATTCTATTCCTGTGGTAATCCAACTTTTGAACTTCTGTCTTTTAATTTCCTCTCTTCTTTTGCTGAAAAGACAGGTTATGTTGTTCTTGATTCTCAGAGCATTCTTGAGTATAATTTTGCATTCACACTCTGGCTCCTCTATCTCTTGGCTCTCTGGGGAGGCCCTTCCTTCACCACATCAAACCCCTATCCTTGGGACCTAATTATCTTTCTTGACTCACGCCCCCTTTCCCACATCATGGATCAGATACACAGCATACTACCTTGTTAGATTTGTTGAGATACAAAGTAAATGAAAGAGGTAACCCAGACCAAGGGACAATGCTTTAGCCTGTCCAGGAAAATATACCATTTATAAGCAGTGCAGTAGCTTCTTTTTGTGTATAATTCAAATACTGATTAGAAATACCTACCCTGGATGGGAACAATACAGAAAGATAAATAAAAGCATGACATAGACAAGTGATTGTCTGGCTGCCTTTGGATATTTGGATACCTACTCATAATAAGAAAACCCACAGAGAAGACAACAGTTGCCAACCTCACCGCAGCTACACATGACACTTAATAGTGCTGACCTTTATGGGGCAGACTTGCATGGGAGTACACAGGAGGGGGAAGTGACAGAAATACTTTTAACAAATATTTATTTATTACCTACTATAGGCCAGGTGCTATTTACTAAACTCTGGAAATAGAATCACGTAAAAGATTGAAGTCCCTTATAATTTGGAGATTTCCACCTAGTTACTAGAGTCTTGTGAGAGAGCCAGGCAATAAAGATGTAGTCACATAGATATCTAAGGTAATGTCATATAGCAGTAACTACAGTATTATGAACAAAATTCAAGAAGAGTGCAACAATAGAGATCTATGGGGCAGAGGTACTATTTTAGATAGAATGGTCTGGGAAGGGCTCTCTAAAGTAGTATCATTTGAGCAGAGACCTGAGATAAGAAGGTGGGAGTCATGCAAATGTTTGGGGGAAGAGCTTTCCAGGCAGAGAGAACAGCAAGTGCAAAGGCTCTGAGGTGGGAACAAGTTTTGCATAGTCATAGAAACAAGGTCAGTGGTCTGAGCAATAATTCTGAGTGGGTCATCAGTGCCCCCTAGAGGTAACTTTGAAAATGTGAGCCTGCCTTTTTGAGTTTGTTTTTTTTTTGTTGTTATTCCAATGATCTGAGGACCTTACTTGGAAAAGGGGTGTTGATGGCAGGAAAGACCATATTTCATTTTGCCTGGAATTTTATCAAGAAATACATGAAATTTCAGAAAAGATCACTTAACCACAACAATGCATCTAGAATAGTTTCTACAACATGCCTTTATCGATCAGCATTGGAGCTGTCACTTCCATTATGAGTTTTCATCATAAGTACAAAGCTTCTTACTACTTCATTATATTTTCAAGTATAGCTGTGTCCAAGAATTTACATATTTAAATATGTACTATTTTGTTATAAATTAGTTCCTTATATTTCTTTTGTTATTTGGGGGAGAGGCATTATACTGGTATTTGAAAGATATGTGTATAGGCAAGCTATAGAGTTTATACATTTCATTTCAGGATAATAAAAGGGGCATTTATTATCCAAAGAAGATGTTATATCTTGCTAGGGTTCAGATCCTCTAGAATAGAGCAGAGTAAGCAAGGGGAAGAGTGGTAAAAAATAAGGTCAGAAAAGTAACCAGAAAAGATTGGCAGATCTTGTATAGCCTTGTAGGCTATGACAAACTTAGACTTTATGTGAGATGAGGAGTTGATGGAGGGTTCTGAGCAGAGGGGTGATATGATATGACTTTAGCATGTGTAGAATAGACTTTGGGGTGCAGGAATAGAAACAGAAAGATAGTTTAGAAACTCTTACAAATAGCCCTGGGAAGAGACGATGGTGGCTTGAATCGGGATGGTAGCAATGGAAGTGGTGAGAGGTGACCTGATTCTGGATATGTATTTTGCAACTAAAACCAAGAAGACACATGGAAGATATAGATTTTGAGCTGAGCCTTCAGAGGATGAGAGAGGGCAACAAGTATGATGGCAAGGAGGTGGGGCTACCTATGAAGTTTTTTTGATAGGACAGGAACAGAGATTGTGTCTTGAAGAAGAGGAAAAGAAAATAATGGCTAGGGAAGATAGCATCACATCTGTTTCAAAGGCAAAGGGCCGTGAAAGCTCAGGAGAAGAATTTTGAAATTTAAGCCCTTGAAGTCTTTGGAGCAGAACTGTGTGTGGCTTGGCAGCAAGAGTCCTACTTACTTCAAATGTTTTCCTTCATCTGTCACTGTGATCCACATGTGTAAGTACAACATGTTAGGATGTTGAATGGATAAAGTAATGTATGGTAGACCTTAAAGAGGTTAGTCTTCATACAGAGAATTTCAAATGAGATTATTTTAAAAATTTACAGGACATTTCAGTGTAGTTCTAAACTTGGTTAAAAACATGAAAACAAGAAAAATATACAAGAAATATACACTGCTTGGAGGCTCAGTGTGCTTTACCACTTCTGCAAAGATTGCTGGCCTTAAATGCCAGAGAAGAGTCTTATCAGATGATCTAACATTTAAGAGTTCCACTTTACAACTCCTTCTCTTCATGAGAAATCAAAAAAATTATTTTCTCTTAATTTATTGTTGCAGGAATGAGATTGATGATAGCAATTAGCTTCATGAGACTGTGGAATAAAAAAACAAACAAACAAAACAAAACAAAACAAAACAAAACAAAACAATGAAACAACTGCTCAGCCCTGGCTGGTGTGGCTCAGTGGATTGAGGGCTGATGTGCAAACCAAAATGTCACTGGTTTGATTCCCAGTCTAGATTCGATTTCCACACATGCCTGGGTCATGGGCCAGGTCCCTGGTAGCAGACACACAAGAGGCAGTCACACATTGATGTTTCTCTCCCCATCTTTCTCCCTCCCTTTCCCTCTTTGAAAATAAATAAAATCTTTTTAAAAAACCTTCTCAATGACATTGTCAAAAAATCCACTATTCTCCAGTTTCATCAAAAGTATGAGAAGAAACTAGCTGGTGACTGGATCATTTACATAAATATAGGGCAGCACTGCACTGTTCAAGATTTAAATCAGGTAGCCCTGCTTTCCTGAAATAGGTCAAAATCCTCCTACATATAATTTGCTGGGGCTCTGTCAAGCGCCTTGGTTGCTGAGGTCCTCTAACCATCTAGGCACCCTTCTTTCAGGCTACACCTAGCAACTCCTTACCTTGTGCCTTAAAGACTCAGTGACTGTTTTTTTGGTAGTGTCTCAGTGCTGGAGCCAAAACCATCAAATAAATGTATCCAGAATTCCTGGGTGCGTTTGCTCTTGTTACACTCTCTACTACTACTCCCACCAACACCACCATCTAAAAGGATAGGTAGGGGAAATTGAAGTATTCCTCATATCATGGTGGCCTCTGTACCATAGCCTTTTTCTCACTCCAGCTTCATGCTTCTGGAACTTTCTTCCCACATCACAGGTTCATTAGCCAGTGAGAAACAAAGTGATTTGACCAAAAATTAAGGAACTTTCAGGGTTCAAACCATATTTAGAAGGGGAGAGTTGTGGGTGCACAGCCTTGTAGGTGAAGCCATCATGGCAAAGAGAAAACATCCATTACTCAAGCACGCTGGCTCTTGCTGTTTCTTCTCCTTACTCACAGCCTAGGTCCAAAGCTTGGGGCTTCTTAATCCATTCATGTTAGCCTTGAGCTAGAGTTTCACTGAGTTACAAATTTAAAATGCTCTCATCCACATAGCTAACACACATTGAGTTTTGGCCTATTATGGGTCAGACTCTGCAAATACTGCTGGCCTTAAATGCCAGAGAAGAGTCTTATCAGACTCTTATCAGCCCTGGCTGGTGTGGCTCAGTGGATTGAGTGGTGACCCTTATCTCCGTATATGGCAGTGACCAGGACAGAGTTGTATTCTCACAGAAGATACAAGAATTGAGTAAATGGGATGAGTGCTGTCAAAGGTCAAGGACAGGGTGCCATGGGAGTCCAGGAATAGGGACTGCACCTTGTCTAGGGTCAGAGGAATTTGCTGTGAGCAAGTGAAGCTTATACTGAGACCTGAGACATTGGTAGCATTCAGACAGGTGAAGAGGAGGAGAACAATCACATGTTATTATGTGAGGAATAAAAGCAGGTTGCAAACATAGTGATTCCAAATTTATAAGGAAATATACACATGAGCTTAGAGTGGAAATTCCAAAAGATGTATTTAAGTGTGAATAGTGGTTATCATCATGTAGTAGAATTGAGTTAATTTTAGTTTATGCATAATCTGTATTTTTCAAAATCCCTATCATCAGCATGTTTACATATGTAGCCAGAAGGTAAAATTTTATTTTATACAAAGCAAACCTGTCTCTGCCCCACCCACTCCAGTCCTGACCCAGTGACTGTGCCCTACTCTGAATTACTGTACTTCCAAAGTGCTCTTCCCTGGGTCCTGGTGGCCAGCCAGTGAATGATCCCCCTCACAGCTGTTCCTTGATTTCAAATCATTGCCAGAGGACTCACTCCTGGTCAGTTAATGGAATCCTCTCCTGGGGGTCCCTATGCAGCTCCACATGCTCCATCAATCACCTTGTCAACTTGCCCATCTTCTTACATTTTCTGAGCCCTGATTTCTCTCAACAGCCCTCCTTTTCTTTTCATAAATCACCTCCTGCTAGAATTGCCATCAGAATCCACCAGCAGGCTTGTCATGGAAATTGCCTGGCAAATAATTCTTAAATGCCACAAACATTGTCAAAGTCTATTTTCCATTATGAGCACTTCTGGCCCAGATTAAGAAGGCTACTCTCAAGTCCATCCATATATAATTTTGAAAGACTTTTCTCTATACTCTGTGGCCTGCTAAGGGTATTTGCTCATTTCCTCCTTATCTCCAGATAATATTTCACTTCTGAGGCAGTAATGGATTTGAAGCCTCACTCCTAGGTCTTTGTGATGCCATAGATAAAGATAGGAGTAAGGCCGACATCAGGGCCCATAAATTAACACATTGTGATGTGAAGAAGATGGTCTGACATTCCTCATTTTTCTTTTGCAGGCTAGGACAACCCCAATTCAGCCATTCCACTTCTGATTTTAAGCTATACTGGGATGCCTTGGAAAGTTGCCTGGAACCTGGAAGGAATAAGCAGAGGCAAGGTTGAAGCAACAACATCACTGTCCCTGGCACAACTATCTCCATATGCCCTCTCCCTGGTGCCAATCCCTAGTGTCTTCCAAAACCTGTGCTTGATAGCTGCACAGCTGCTGACCAATTAAGTCTAGTCATCCCAGAGTTTGCAAAGGGACAGAGATAAAAAATCTCTACTGCTCAGAGGAGGTTGTATGGAATTATTTTATGGAAAACCAGAAGGCAAAAAAAGACAAAATACTAAGTGAGGTCTAGAAACTGCTCTCCAAGAGTTTCTCATAGAATCAAAGAGTCTTAAAGTTGGGAGAGGCTTTCATAAATATTTTCACCATGACTTACAATGCTTATTTGCTGTGTCTGAAAGATAGGAACAGAGTTATGGTGTGTTGGTCTCTCGCTTGATGAGTAGAGGTATTTATTTCTCAGGCTTACATTTAGGCAGTAGGAGGTTGCTTCAGAGGCCACCAGATGGATACCTCATAATAATAGCTATAAGCACAATCAGCTATAACTAAGTCAGCCAAACCAAGGCTTACCATCCTTTGGCTGATTAGCATGGAGATGCAATATCAGTTCTTTTCATGTGTTCAAACCAGTTGACCCCCTCCTGTTTTCAGGACTCTCCAACCCCACTATGACTTTGTCCAGTCTCAACCTCCTTTCCTTCTCTAGCATCCTTGAGGATGGTATGAAGAAGAATTGGTGTAAACAGATTTATTCACACAAAGAATGGACTGTTTCAACTGAAACCTAACAATTTTATGGCTAAAGTGCAACAATGATTTTGGTTTATTGAGGTTTTCTTTCTTTTATGAAAAGGAATATCCACCTCACATGTGTGATTAATGTTAAAATCCTGCCTCTTAGAGTGGAACATTTAACAATTTATTTAGCACATTTGGCCAAGGAATTTCAAGTACTTAGACTATTGGTTTACTCATTCAGCAGATTCACTCTGGGCCTACTGAAAGCTATTAAAGCCCAACTTGATGAATGGATCTCTAAGGAGACTGTTTTCTGATTCTAGACTAGTCTTCCCAGTGAGTCTCAATCTTTTGCTGGGGTTGGGGGAGAGGGTGAAGAACGGGTGTATCTGAATCTCTGAAGAAGGGGGACAGAAGTAACATATGGAATGGAATAACAATGTTCCTACAATTTAAAAATCATTAACTATAGAGAGTAAAGCTCTGGAAAATCCTCCTGGCTGGGGACACTGTGCAGAAGATATAGTAAAAAAATATTATGGAAGAAATAAGTAATAAAAAATAAGTGAATATTGCCTGGTCAAGATCCATGACTTTGATACAAGGCAAATAACATGAGGGGCCACTAATGGGTCAACAGTAATCAATCCACAGCAGTGGAAACTTTTTTCCTCAATGTACAGCAGGGCAGATTGCTAGAACCACAACCAGAACTGTATTATGTTATCTTTGAGAGCATCGGCTAGATCTTGCCCCGAACTCCATCCGCAGGCACATAACAGCCTTCTAATAACTAAATGTTTCTTATATAAATACACTATTAAAAGAAATGAATCCACAACATCTCAGGCATGTGATTAATCTACTTTATATCATATTTTCCTCTTTTTATACTCAACAAAATAACTTATTTGAGAGCAATAGAGGCTACACCAAGCAAATACATTACATTTGAATTTCATCTACCCACATAATACAATTTTAGATCCATTTTACCTGAACACAGTACCTTGAACAGTAGTAATATAATAGGCACTCAATAAATATTTCTTGTAGGAATAAATGCAGATGTGGTTTCAAAGGGACTATGAACTGAAAAAGATAACTTACACATAGTGAACCCAAATTGATGCTTGATTTTTTGATCTTCTTTTTAGTTTCTTGTTCAGAACGTATCAGGTCAATTAAGACAAATCAAATTGGTCAAAAACAATACTAAACCACTTTCACCAAGGAAAGGTAGACTGCATTCTCAATACCAGCATAAAGTTGTTATGCTAATTTTTTTTGCTGTCCATGATCCATTGAGTAATGCTACAAAATTATACCAGGAGCTATATTATATCTGAGCAGCAGATGGGGGGAAAATTAGTTGCTGAGAATGAAAGGAAAACATCAATGGCTATTTTTATTTTCATACACAATAATACTATTTTCTCAGTATGAAGTCCAGTTTATGTTACTTTCATTAGGAGACTAAACAGACTCTTAAAGAAATAATCAAATGAAAGATGATTTGTTTTCTTTCAATGCAGGTATTTACCTATAACCATTTGCTCAATCTGAAGAGCTTCTTCATTTCTCCTCTGTACTGTGGGGCCATCTCAGAGACGGTTTGCATAAGTAATGCATTTATTTACTAATCTTCAAAGACTCTCTATTTTTCCTGCCTTCACACTGTAGTCATTAGGGGTCACAACCCTGCAGGAAATATGGGCTGCCATGGCAACACAAAATGTCTGCCACTGGGCTTAGCGTAATTCCTTCTTAATAGAAAAACAACGAGCAGTAAATCCCATCTTTGATAAACTGGCTTATTGTTATACAGAGCCTCTACCTGGGAGGTGGAGATCCCCCAGAGCAGTTTTAAATGATACAAATGCAATCCGCATCTGGACTGGGTAAAATTGTACCAGTTTAAGTCAAACTCTTTGTTACATTTTTTTCCTTTTTATTGAATTTATTGGGGTGGCACTGGTTAATAAAACTATACAGGTTTCAGATGCACGATTTCACAACACATCATCTGTACATTGCATTGTGTGTTTACCACCCCAAGTCAAGTCTCTTTCCATCACCATTTTCCCCCTTTACCCTCCTCCACCTCCCCCCACCCCAACCCCCCTGCAATCACTACACTGTTGTCTGTAAAAATCACTGGCATTGCACTCAGTCATCTGTTGAGCGCATTTATCAGGTGCTATATGGCACTGTGCTAGGGGATGGAACAAAGCAAATGATTTCCCCAAATCACTTTTAATCCCCATAGAGAACTACACATAAAATACACCAACTCCATCATTTTCAGCTATTTAGTAATCATTGTTATTTTATTAGTTTACAAGCTTTCGTACTGAAAATGGGATGGATGAGCCTGCTCGGGGTTAGCGGACCAGACATGAGAGAAAGATATTCTAATATTGACCTCCAAGACAAACTATGTACAACAACAAGAAATGGTTCTCTAGCTTATATTTGGGAACAAAAGAAATGTAAAGTAATAAAAGGGAGAGCTACCACCCATGTTCAAAGAAACATCCTGAAAGTAGCAATGATCACATCAATAAAATTATACTTTAAGTGCTAAAAATCACAACTCTTGTCAAAGTATATTCTCATCAACATGTGTGTCTTTGAGGCCCAGTTACATGGTAACCCTCTTGGCCATTGACAGAATTCTCTCTCAAAACTCAAAGGCATACTTGAAATCTGTTTTTTATTACACCTCAAAATTGAACCTCTCCTCACCCAGCTGTCAGCCTCTTGGTCTGGACATACCATACAGTCTTGCTTCCACATCACTGCACACACTATACCCCTTATCTAGAACACCTTCCCCTCCCTGTGTCACTAACCCTCCCTATCAAAATTCTGTGGCTATTTTCATACATTTGGGTATTTAATTATAGTCTGGCATGTACAGTGCTTATCAATTATTTCCTATGCATGGATCTTGCCTCCTCAAGGAGGTTGTAAAGTTCCTCTGAGCAAGCATCAAGAGTATTTTGAGCTTCAGTGGCTACTCACTTTGATGAAACAAGTTGACATGATGAAAAATCCCACAGGGCTAGGAACTTAAGGTGATCTCCAGCTGACAGCCAGCAAGGAGATGGCGCCTTTAATCCAACAACCCTCCAGGAACTGAATTATGCCAATAGCCACATGAGCCTGGAAGCATATCCTTCTCCAGTCCAACCGTCACATGAGATGTCAGCCCTGGCCAACACCTTGGTTGCAGCCTGTGAGACACCGTTAAGCAGAGTAGCCAGCTAACCCATGCCTGAATTTCTAACCCATAGAAACTATAATAATAAATGTTTATAAATGTTTAGATTTAAACTGCTAAGTTTTGTGATAATTTGTTACACAGCAATAGGTAACTAATAGTATGAACATAACAGAGGCTCCATAAATACTTGTTGAATCAGAGCTATGTGAGAGAATTACATTAATGGTAAATTCTCCAGTGACTTAAATGTTTAGGGAAATAGTATCACACTTCATATTAGGTGAAGGCCAGGAACTTTAAGTCATTATCTGGGTCAGCTGCCCACTTCAGCATATGGAAGGTGAAGACCAGGGCATCTATTTCTCATTTACCCCTTTA
This sequence comes from Mormoops blainvillei, assembly GCA_004026545.1. Lineage (NCBI taxonomy): Eukaryota > Metazoa > Chordata > Mammalia > Chiroptera > Mormoopidae > Mormoops > Mormoops blainvillei. The sequence continues at coordinate 18,101 of PVJD01006258.1, forward strand.
TGGTGTCTACCAAATATTAATAATATCTGTTGACATCACACAAGACTCTCTTATAACCACTACCTGAGGTGGACTTAGTTTGCCAGCCTCATCTTTTGATGATTCCTCACTGTCCACAGAAGCAAATCCAATTCTTTAGCCTATTTTTTAAGCCCTTTCACAGCTGGACCCAAACTATTGCCCAAGCCTTTTCTAACACCACATATTCTTCTCACCCTCATAATAGAGTTACCTTTTAAAAACACAAATCTCACCATGATCTCCCCATGCTAAAACCTCTCAATGGCCTCTTGTCACTCTTAGAACAAAGACTTTGCACAGCCTGTCTCCTGCACACAGCAACCGCCTTATCTTGCACTACCCTTACCTGAATTCTCTCCTCTCTAACCACAATGACCTACTTTCATTTCTTGCAACAGAACCTTCAAAAATGTCCCTTTGTCACCTGGTTAATTCCCAATCTCACCATTCAGCTCTCACCATAGCATGGCTCCCTCAGGAAGGCATTTGCTAATTTGACCAGGGAGAGCACTTCATTCTTAGCTCCCATGTCATCAAGTTCCTCTCCTTTTTAGGACTTGTCATATTCATTTGTCAGACTTATTAATGTTAATCTCTCTCAATCATGTAATGTCAGCTCCATAAGGCTGGGACTTTGCCTTGTTCACTGCTGTGTTCCTAGCACTTAGCACATAGTAAGTATGCAATATATATTTTCAAAATAAAAGTTGAATGTAAATCATTTTTCATTTTTAAGCTTCAATCTCCACTCCATCTAGCAAGAGATAATGTTCTATTCTTTCTTTTAGTTCTGACTAGTTTGTGATTCCAAGTTGGACACCATTTCTACCTTTCACTACCCACCCTGGAGGCAACAACTGCATTCCATTTGCTCAGCCCCCTGAAATAAAGGACAGATTCTTGGTACACTTTTCTAGTTCCAAAAACTAAACATTAAAACTCAGAAGAAATATCAGAAAGTGTAAAAAATGTGAAGATAATATGTGTATGTGTGTGTGTATCACTTAGACACAGACAATAGTGTGGCAATAGAGGGAAAGGGGTGGGGGATGGGCAAAGGGGGATAAATGGGGACAGAAAGAGACATTGCTCGGGGTGGTGGGCACATAATGCAGTGTGCAGATAATGTTTTGTTGAGTTTTACACTTGAAGGCTGTATGGTTTTTGTGAACCAATGTCACCCCAATAAATTCAACAAAAATTTTTTAAATGTTCCTATTTTAAAGTCAAAAGAAAGTCCAGAGAATTTTTAGAAGATTCCAAATTGATAAAAAAAAAAAAAAGAGTCATTTATTTGATTGTTGTTTTGCTTATTTGTTTATTTAAACCCGATTGTGCCCTAGGAGCTGTCCACACCTTTCCTGGAGTGAAAAACTTCTTGTGAATGCAGCCTCATGTTCTCATAGCTTTAGCCTAGTGGATACTCAGTAATGACGGTTATCAGTCTCTTTTGGAGTACCTCACTGTAAACAGAGCTTCAAATAAATGTAGAAATGCAGTTTAGCTCCTGAATTCCTATAACATCATACCTGAAATTACCTAAGAGAAAATCTGCTCTAACCTTCTCATTTTAAAGATAAGGAAACTGAGGAACAAAGAAGGAGAGCAACGTATCTGAAGTCACAGCTACCAAAGAGTTTAGTGCAGAAGCGGGACTACAAAAACCAAGATTCTTGATGCCCAATTTCTCTTTATAAAAAAAATCTGCTTATTTTCTTCTGAATCTCTTCCTACCTCTCAATAAGCATTCCGTTGTATATTTATATTTAAGACAGTTTTAATGAAATGAATGCTAATGAGAAACAAGTATCTGAAGACTAAGTCTAACTATTGTGATGAAGAAATTGAAATTCATTGTACTTCAATGAAGTTCATTGTACAATGAACCCTTGACATTCAGGAAGGGCATCCAGAAAACTTCATCGCCAGCTTCTTTCCAATTCACAAATCTCACAATTATATAATTGGTATATAATTTTCTCCATATAACTTCTATGTTCCTCCCAAGAACCATCATATTCTTACTAGGCTAGTTGTTCCATCACGTCAACCTTGAAGTATGTGAAATTCAAATTTGTGCCTTAGCAATATTACAAACAATTACATCTCATGGGCTTTCAAGACCCACTCATAAATAGTAGAATCTATGAATGTTATGTCAAAAAATTCCTAGTGTCTACTGATTCTTTAAAGTGACAGCCTCATCAAACCTGGATAGTATTTGTTTCACAGGTCCTAATGCAAGGGAGAGACCCCATCATGCCAATGTGAAATCTGGAAAACTATTGGCTCACAAGGTACAAGTGAAAGCAGAGAGCATGTTGAGTGGGCCTAGAAACAGAGGAGTAAGGAATATCAGATCTATCCTGATCATGAAATAGCTTTCCCTTTCCCTCCTGCCTGGGTTTTAGAGTTTCTTTTGTCTGCAACTATGAATTGGGCATTTGTGCCCAGTATTGTGCTATGCTATCCCATAGGAGTTTGGAAAGAAATATGTAAGTTATTTCCTTACTCTTGAGGAACTCAGGGTGAAGTTGGGGAGCCCAGGACAGTTCACTGAAAGTTGATAAATAGTAATACAAGGAAAGAGGGTATATTTAATAGCATTTAGTGGAAGAGAAAAGCATTTGAGCAAGGGAAGATAAGGTGAGCTGAAGTATGTTGGAAGGGTCTTTGGAGGAGCCCAAAGACTGATGAAAGTTTGGCTCTAGATATCGCAACCATCAAATGAACACTCAAGGGGTCCTTTACCTATTTCAGGTTTTATTTTTTTATTTCTTTGGGAGGGAAAAGAATCTCCAGTGTCACCCAGCATGGGAATTTATACATAGTAAGTCTCAACAGACCCCTATTTGGGAACAATATCATTAATATATAACCTACACACAGAAATGTGCACAAATCATAAATGTTCAGTTTGATACATTTTCAAAAAATTGAATGTGCTTCTGTGACCAGAACCCAAATCAAGAAATAAAACTTAACCAGCACTCCAGAAGGCCCTCCTATTTCCCCAGTTAGTCACTGCCCCTCCCAAAGTTAAACAGTTTAATTTTGCCTGGTTCTGAACTTCATATAAATGGAATCTTGCAGCACAATAGGATGTTTTTTGTGTGTGTGTCAGGCTTCTTCCACATTGCATTTGTGAGATCCCTCCCTGTTATTGCCTGTAACAGCATATAGACCTTTTTGGAAATAATTATGCAATTTCATGATGGTTGCACATAGTTATCATGTATCAGAAACACACGAAATCATCCACTCACTGCTCTGGGAGCAATTAAATGGAATAGACACTCAACAGTGAAGGAAGGAATGAATGAAGAGGATGAAGGAATATACTGGGTCTCTACAGCCAGGTCCAGAAGGGAAATTGGCTCCCACAAATTAGGTGAAAGGTGAAGAGGATAAGAAGTCTGAGTGGCAGACATGATTCATATTAACATAAACCATTAGCTTAACCCTGAGACAAATAGGAGTGGTACTTGAAATTTACATAAATGCTATACCCAGCTGCAATCAAGATCATTTAGGAAGAAAAAAATTGACAAAAAAAAGAAACCGTTTAACTTGAATTAAGGAGAAACAATGGCGATCCTAAATTGTCTTTGGCAGGAAAGAAGGGAGATTTTAGAGAAGATTTATATCTAAGTTCATACTGAAATAACCAATGGATGTTGGGACTTAATGCCACCCCTCCTTTTGGGGAAGGATAAATGCATATGCTCTGACAGTATTCCTGAAAATCATTCTGTCCTCTCAGTTTCCTCAGCCTTTCGGAGCCTCCCACTCTGTGCTGAGCAGTGGGCCAGCTCTTTGGGGGTAAAAAGGCCAAGCCTCTGTCCTTATAGAGCTCACAGTCATTCCTTAACATTGTGCAACAACATCTGGGACAGCCATGGGCCACACAGCATCACATTGAAAGATTTCTTCACAGAATGAAAAGCTGCCCCTGTCATGCTCAGCACTCCTCTCTCTCCCCTTCACTCCTTGGAAGGGAATCTAGTTTGGGGTGGGAGTTACATATCATTTGACCATTCTGTGCCACCCATCCTGACCTTTAGGAGAAAGGGAATATTTCCCAGGATCTGTGAGAGGCCCACAAGAAAGGAGTTGCATGCTGGGGAGGTAGGATTCTGGATATTTTGTAGATGAGAAATTACAGTTCCAGGAAGAGTTCCTCCTGGGTAACTTTGAGTATATTTTTCCCTGTTCCTCTGACCCAGCATATACGCGTATTCTGTGGCCATGGATTCATATTCTCTTCTGTATCTTTCTTCATGATCATAATGATATGATGTAACTGGTCATAAGGTTCATGACTCTCTACTTGAGGAAAACTACATCAAGTTGTTTGGGATTTATAATTTGAGATAGGTCTCTGTTTAAAGAGTTCAGAAACTGTGTGTAGGCTGGGATTATTTCTAAAGGCAAGTGGGACTGATGACCAACACCACAACAATAGGAGCTGCTATTTTTTGTGCCAAGTACTTTGCATAACAGCAAAATTATGGAATACTTATTATGGGCCAGACTCTGTCTAAAGGTGTTATGTATATTAATTAACTCAATCCTCAGGTCAGCCCTATGAAACAGGTGCTGTTATTACTCCCATTTTATGGGTAAGGCCACCTGAGTTTAAGCAGATTCCCTCAGGTCACACATCAGGTAAATCAGAGAAGGTGGGATTCAAACTTTTTTTTCTGATGCTGTAGTTTGGGCTTTAAGCAATGTCCCCATATTCTTTCTTATGTGTAGTGTTTTTTTTTTTATCACATCCTTCTTGTTTTCTATTTTTGCACTAGTTACTAGAAAGCTCAGAGCCAAATATTCAATCCATCCCTAACAAGTGAACAGGACTTCACAGATTGTATTTTGTTTTAACCTCATTTCTTGCTCCATTTTATTTTTTCTATCAGTATTTTCCCTTGGCTTGATTACCACATTTAAACATATATATTTTTAGGTCATTTCATTTTTTATTTCTTAAAGATTTAAAAAGATTCTTTATTTTTCATTTAGTTTTTATTCAATGTTATTTTGTATTAGTTTCAAGTGTACAGTATGGGGGTCAGACAATCATATACTCTACAAAGTATTCCCCCAATATTTTCAGTACTCGCCTGGCACCACACATAGTTATTATAATATTATTGACTATATGAATATTCCTTAGTGCAGTGTCTTAATTCTCTTACCAGTTCTATGAAGTAGGAGTCATTCTGTTTTACAGAAGCAGAGATTGTGGGCCAGAGAGACTTGCTCAAGTTCTCATAGTTAGCAAGTAATGCAGCAAGATTTGAAGCTAAGTCTGTTTCTCTGTAGAACCTCATCTTGAAGCCAGTACAGTAACTAAAGTAACTTAGAAGTTCAAAGATTCAGTAAGAGCATTTGCTTGGTCTGACCTGCGTAAAGCTTCAAGCCCCAAGTCTTTATCACTTTTGTCCCCTCTTCATTTAATCAAGGAAAGTAAGGTCAAAGTCTTCTGAGTTAAAGATGAGAGGTCAAAACTGTGAACTGATTTCATGAGAGGCGGGAGGAAGGAGACACAATATTTGTATGTTATCAAAAAGGAATATGGTACAGTAGTTAAAAGTATGAGAATCAGAATGCAACTAGCCTGGGTTTGAATCTTCATTTCTATTACTTAATAGACATATGTCCTTTGGGAAAGTCATTTAAACTTTCTGAGCCTCAGTGTCTCATCTGTAAAATGAATATAAATAATTCCTACAACATAAAAGTTGTTAGGGGTGTTATTAAGTAAGAACTCATGAAAGCCATTTATTACAGTTCCTGGCTTAAGGGAAATGCCCAATTTATGGCTGCTAGTATTAGTTTTAGTTCTTCTTGCCATTTCTTTCATTGTCTCTCCCTAGGCACAAGGAATATCCAGTGTCTAGTCTATAGTCTGAGGCCGAGGTGTTGGTTTCCATTTGGAAAGCCATGTAGATATAGAAATAATCAAGAAGCGGACAGTGAGGCAAAATGTCCAGACAGATTGAAGTCACTTCCAATTACAACATGAATTTTCCAAATCTAAAGTCATTCTCACATAAGATGGCTGGCAAATGAAGACTTTTTGAAAACTCTAAACTAACTTTTATTTTTGTAAATGAAAAGATGCTGAAGTATTTTGTAGTTCCTAAAAGCAAACTGTTTCCCTGGTCTTTAAATATGCTTAGCAAAAGGATAAATGATTATACATACAATCGACCAAAGATTGCCCTTTAGGTTCCCAAGATAATCTCTTCTCAGAAACAGTTTATGTTGAATGTTTGATAGCTTCATGGGTACAGAAGGATTATAACCTCTTTGTTGGCTTAAAGAGAGTGAGTTTACGTGGGTGACAGGGGTTTAGGTAAGGTAGGGATTGCTGTAGCTGACCATCTGTAGGTTCCAGTAGCAGAAAACTGGAGCTATTTAAACTTGTTTTGCAGCAATCGAGGGTGGTTTTGTGCAGGCCTGCTTGTGTCTTGCCACTCCTCAGGGAATGAAGGTAAAGCTATGGACTGACTGTACTTCTAAAAGCCTCATATCTTTTTATACCACCATCCAGAAAAGCCACTTCATTTACTTTCTGCCTCCTTGACACTGAGTTCAAATACCACTTAAAACTGAGCTGGAACCAAACATTATTACTACTGATAATAAAAATGAAATGCTATGTGTTGTGCTGGGCATTTGGCAAAGCACTTTACCTGCATTAGCTTATTTTATGTTCACAACAACCCTATGAGTTTGGTTCCTTCATTTATAGATGAGAACATACCCTGAAAGATTAAGTAACTTCCGAAGTTCCCACAAATTGGAGGTGGCAGAACTAGGGCTGTACCCAATTCATTTTGACCAAAGATAGAATAATGCTTCCTTTGGAAGGAAAAAGAACTTTCTGGATTCTGGTAATTGCTGCCATTTTGGGAGTTAGTCAGTTTGTGAAGGTATACCATAGCACTGAGTTACCATCCTCAGCATTTCTCAGCAACTCCTACTGGAAACAGAATTTGGAGAGGGACACTCCACAACCCAAATATGATGGAAAATAAAAATGAAATGGCTTTATGATACTTAAAAAAGGAAAGCAACATTTATACATTAAATGTTTCTGTTTTCTCAATATTAAATTTAAAAAACATCTTATGGCATTGAACATTTTTTTTTTATGTAAGACCAGAAAGCACATAGGTAATGATTATACAAACACAAAAGTGTTTCCATGGAAAAGAAATTTTAAATGAATTTCAATGAAGGAAAAAAATGGAACACTGAATGCTTTTATTGGAAATGAGGTACACTTGAAGAATTACTTTGCAAGCCCCTGAATTTCAAGTTCTAATAGCTGTCAGATAGCATTGTCATATTGTGAAGGAAAATGTGCTCACTTTTTGCAGATGGGCCTATTTCTGCCACTTACTAGCTGAAAAATTACTAATAAAGAATTAGGTAAAATATAATGTGAAAGGCCTCAGTATTCAGGAAGTACTTTCTCCTGGGTTTCATTAAATCTAATGAGTCAGATCAGTTTGGAGCCTTCAAATATTGTGTATAGTAGTTTTAAGGGACATCTATTGGATACCTAATAAAAGAAACATAATTTTCTGTACCCTGTACTCCCACAACAAAAACTCTTTAAAAAATAGAATCAAATCCTTTTCAAAAATATACCTTCAGTGGCTATTTTATTTGCCACCAAATGCTAGGCTTGAGATCACTTGAAAAATCCAAGTGTGTAGCCATGTCGAAGGTCCCTCATCATGAAATGAAAGCCTAACAAGGAAATCATTTTGGACTTTGCAACCCAAGTCAGTCTGAAAACGTCACAGCTTTTATAAGAACTCAAAATGACTCAGCACCCATTACATACAAGACACACTAAGTACTGAGAAGGGCACAAAGATAACTAAGACCCAGTTCTTTACCTCAGGGTGCTTTATTAACTAATCAGGATGCATGGAATCCACAAATAGGGAGCCAGATGCTTTGGGCAAGATTCTCTGGGCCTATATTCTGTATTCATGATGCGATATCAGGTAACATTCTCTTATTCTATGAATATGAATGCCCCAGGAATAACACAAACCATAACTGCTGGAAAAGTTTAGAAGATGGGAAAGGCTGCTGTGCATGAATACATCCTACACTCCCCCTCCACCCCAACACACAAACACTATACATGGAATTGTGCTGAAGGCATCTTTAAGTTATTAAATTAGTTTTGGGGGGAAATCTTAGAAAATTAAAAATTGTACCTTTCAGGCCATAGTCACAGGGAAGCAGGCATCTCACATGGCTGCTTCATACTCAGGTTGGGGCGGTAAGTCCATAGGGGCTGTATCTACACAACTATAAGTGACTACACAAATGAAGGACATCAGCTCAATGATGCAATTACCCATGGTTGTTTGGGATCTTATAGAATTCAGGGGTGTTCAACTTTTTGTCATCTCTGCCCCACAATGGAAGAAGGAGAGTTGTCTTGGGCCACACATTAAATACATTGCAATATGTAATCTCAAAAAAATCACATAATGTTTTAAGTACTTTTATGATTCTGTGTTGGGCCACATCCACAGCCATCCTGGGCTGAATGGGGCCTGCGGGCCGCAGGTTGGACACCCCTGTAAGCCTCCAGATCAAATGAGTAAAATGCACATTTTTAAATTTTCTTTTCAATTAGGAGGAAGATTTGCAATTCTCAAATCTAATGAAATTGAATCCCTTCTCAAAATCCAACTTATAGAACTTTTCTACAGGTCAGTATGGTGATAACTCTAGAGATATGACAGTTTTCATGCCTTCTGCGCCCTCTAAATATCTTGAGAACACCTGTGTCCTGATGATTGTAGCAGGATTTTGGGAGACTCCAAAGAGGAATGATACTAAATGCTTGACCTTGAAGATTTCTCTGCCCAGTGAGGAAGAAAGAGATCTAAACCAGAAGTTGGCACTTATTTTCAGTTCAAAATGGGACTTCATAGTCAAGAAACATTTATAATAGTGTGAGGGATTTAAAACTCAAATGTTCACAAGACCTAGGCAAGTAACAAGGTGGGCCTGGTGGAGACTTAGTAGAGAAGGTTTTCCCTGTGTAGCAGGGGAAGAAGCCATGATTCAGTCCTAGTAAAGGTTTGCCATGGAGAAACAATGATCCAGGGTACCCAAAGCTTTTGATTTTCTCCCCACCAAACCCAGAAATCCTGATTTTTTATATTGTGAAAACTCTTTCAATTTTAAGTGGTAGCAACTATTTTAAAAACATATTTTTAACACTGTTCAAGGGCAAAACAAAAATTATCTATAAGCCCCTTGCAGAAGTCTGCAGGCTGCCAATATATCATGCTTGTTTTAATAAGTCATGCTGACCAGGCTTTTGCAGCTAATTGGTCACATCACAGTGAAAGCCACTTGTTTTCTCTGAACCTCAGTTTCTTCAACCAGAAAATGGGAATAAAATATCTATCTTCTCAGACTACGAATAGGAATCTCATGAGATTAGAATGTGAAAATGGTTAAGGAAATATTTTTTTAAGTACAAAATGTGGGACTCCCGAGACATTCTAGCTTTGATTGTTCTGCTTAACCAGTTCATTCTAAATCAGAACAGATCTAGTAGGTTCAAACAGATGCTAAATGTTTTTTAATGTTTTTGTAAGGTGAAGTACTTAGAGCATTTCTATATAGGTGAACTTGTTTGCAAATGTACCTGATTCCACATGACATAAACACTGGGTTAATGGATTTTGAGTAAATAATAAAATGACATTCATGTGCATCTGATTTGGCAATTACTTAAGATTAAATCATATTAGATCCTGTCTGATGCAGAGGGCATAATTGGCCTTTCTCAGAACTACAGATTAGCACTTTTGTTCTCACTATTCAAACCAAGAGAACTCAATGTTATGAGATACTGGTATTGTTTCCACATCAGTTCAGGGAAATTTTTAAATTGTGAAATTTGGAACATTTCTTTAATTCTATTCTGGTCATCCCACTTCTAATCACATCCCTCAAGTAACGCTGACAAATAATACTGCAATTTCTAATAAACAGCTGCAGTAAGGCCAGTTAGGCTGGAAAGTCCTTTGTGAATTTAGAGATTGCCGCTCTGCCAAATGACAAGTCAAATCACTCCTTGAGTTTTACCTCAGCTACTCTGCTTATCCATTTCAGAGAAAAAACGTGTAGCTCCATATGATTTCTTTAGGATCAAATTTCTTCCTGAGTTTCAGTTTACTGCCGCAAACATCAAAAACCAGCTTTCAGAAGATGCTGCAAGAACCTGGGAAGGATGCATATTTTTCAGTCTCTGAAATTAGCTCTTTTTGGTAAGATTTTTTGTGGATTGCCTGGTTTTAGAATAATGTAGGGTTTCATTTGAAAAGGAATTTTCGGGTTTTTTTTATTACTTTCTTTGAAAACCCTCTTCCCTTTAATTCCATCAGGTTTTTAAAAATATATACTTCTTTCCTGTCTTTATAATCAAAGAGGTAAAAACATCCCTTTCACTCTGCATATAGAAATAGACCTGGAATATGGGGAAAAATAAATTTGTGATCAAATACTCCTACAAATTGTGCCTGTGTAGGCAAATTGATCTGGAAAAAAGAAATGACCTGTCTAACGTGAAACCTCTTTATATGGAATTTTCAGCGAACAGATCATGCCAGGAAACAAATCAGGGACCCTTGCAGCTGTGAGTTTGATGCTTTCTTTTTAAATCCGGAGATAGCTTCCCTAAAGGAGAATAGCTCCTTTGGAAACCTTTCGTGTTTCAGGTTCTTTCATAAACTCTACTTGACCACTAATTTGTGTCCATGGAGAGGTAATTTGAAACCACCACAAAAATAAGCCACTGAGCATGTGGATGGAAAGATTTTTAAGCATTAAGAAATTGACTTTTTGGGAAAAAATAAAGCAAGAAAAAAACTCTATGGTTTATTAATCTCAAATCTGGTAATAAGAAATGCTAGGCAAAAGAACTGAAAAATGTAAATAAAAACTGACCTGCTTATTACTATTTTGCCTGTTCTCACCTCATACAAATACCATATACACAGTTCATCAAAATGGGACAATATTTAAACCCAGGAAACCCCACCTCAAAGCACAGATTGAGGCCATGACAAAACACTGATCATCAGCATCACGATTAATTGCATTTTTTGATTTTGTTTATATTCTGTTTTTCTGTTATTCTGATAATGCACAATGTGTGATTTAATCAGTTGTGTCAACCCTTTGTCAAAGTGGCAACACCTGAAGAGCACACAGAGAAATAAGATATAAGAATATCTATATATCTGTATAATATTTTGTATATAAACAATTTACAAAACATTATGATGAAACCATGTATTTTTCTTTTTCAGTGACACTAAGAAACTGATGTTCCTTAAAGCAGAAGCAATATTGTGCACTTATTATTAACTAAACAACTAAATATTTTAATATACAACTTTGAAAACAACCAGTTAGAGGGAGCAGTGTTTGTTAACCATATTTTAAATATTTCACCATTAAGCCAAACATCCTTTACAATATACCTGGGGGGTAACCCCAACAAACAAAAAGCAACAGTAACTTTTCTTTCCTGCCTTTAAGTGGACCTTATAGTACATGCTAATCATTATATTGTTGATAATAAAAGGACATGAAATTCAATAATCCTATTCAATATTTATTTCAAATAAACAAGAGTCATAAAAACTTCTGAATATTACTATGTTTAAAATTTGCTTATAGCTCTCTTCTAGCATACACACAACAATTTATTGTACCTGAGTATTTACATCAGTCAAGTCCATATGTTTCAAGTAAATGCGAAAGACATTTTTTAACCTAATTCTCCTAATTAAATAATATACTAAGTTACATATTTCAAAAAACTTACAGGGATGTTATAGCAGCATGTAAACTACCTTGCATTGCATAATATATAACTTCATAAACCATTGCAAAGCATAAAACAATGAGCAAGACCAAAGGCTGAATAAAAATATAAACTAAATAACACAATTTCAACTAAATTTATCATTTTATCATTTAAGAAAAAAACTATGACTGCATAAAAGCAGAAAATGTCTGTGAAAAGACAACCCATTTTGTTTAGATTGCAGCCATATTTGGAAATGGTGGAGATATACAGAGAAAAGAGGATCATGGCCACTGATTTCCATTTTTAAGAGGAGTTATTAGCTAACCAACCAGTTCAGATTTGATTACATATAAAAGGTCTCTATTTCATGTGGGAGAGGGAAAGTGGAATGAGATCAGAGTGACAGGGAAAACAACATAAATAGCACTTAATCACTAACAAAATTAGAAATCGAACTGGTTTTTACTTCTTATAGGTGACAATAAAGCAGACAAGGCATGTACTTGCATTGCATATATTTACAACCTCATTAAGAACATTTTTGTCTCTCTCTATTTTCTTCCATTAAATTCCTTTTATTGGAATCACAGAAACAAGGTAGAATCAACTGAAATGCATAATTTGAAAATCTTTCCAGAAAATGTCTTCTATTCTTTTTATTTATCCTTTCTGAATTCTGGGAGCTATAGTACTAAATCTCTAAATTAGCTACTATTTGCTTAATCTGCAGATCCCCACCTTCTGTATCCTGCTCTCAGAAAAGCCAATACCATCTAGACACAGATACATAAAAACAAATACTCTTTCATTTACTGTCTTAGACAACAAAGAAGAGACAAAGTTCTATTTTAAAAATATAATAAACCAAAATTTCAATGAAAACTTCCACAAGTATTAATATTGATAGTATTCTAAGGAGACATACATGTGATTTTTTTAGATTATTTTTCAGCAAGTAAAATATGTCCCTTTTTTTACATTTATACCATCAAACTCCAAATAAATCACAACATAACAATAGAAAATTCTACTTAGATATCAAAATGGTTTACCAAAATACTTGAAACCACCCAGCTGACTTTTTAGAATAACAAGTTTTAAAAATCATGAACATATTAATTATCCTGAAAACCTCTCCAAACTTTACTTAATCTCATTTATGCCCTCCAAAAATATCTTAACTTCTTTAATACCCTGGTGCCCCCTTTTGGTGTAGATAGATCAAGGCATATTTTCAATTAAAAAAATAATATACACTGTGTATATTCATTCACAAGGCAGTAGTGTTTAACTTGGGAAATGTTGATTCACACTGCAGATGGCTCATGGTTATTAGAGCTTTTGTTCTGCCTTTACTATTACAAGTTATTGATCTAAAACATGTGCAAACAAAGCTATCTCTTTAAGTGGGAAAGGAAAAGCGTCTGTTCCCTTAGACAATTAGCATAGCACGGCTTAGATTCCTCCAGTTCTCATCCCAGTCTTCATGGTAAATAAGTGACCCATTACCTTTGCTACAGGACATTCAATGGCTCAATGACGGCTGCATTCAGAAGATATTTTTTGTCTTTGATACATTTATGCTGTATGTCTGCCTATCATCCTAAAGAAAGAAAGGCTGGTAAGCATGTATAGATCCCATAATCTATTGACAAACAGCAAGTACAAGCATGGAGACATAGTCTAGTAAACAAGCTCTGTCCATATGGGAAAATAAAAGAGCATTTTAAGAAGCTTGAGAAAAATTTTAGAAAAGGAAAAAAATTAAATATCCTTACGAGTTTTCATATGTTAGATCTGGTAATTATGCCTCAGAAATAAGTTCTTCCACGTTCAACAGCACTGTGTGAAGAAGACAAGCTGATTTCCAGCAGGGATATTGAATCCTTCCATCTGAAGGACCAATCAAGTGTGAAGTACAGTATAGTTTTAGATTCAATTGAAAGGAAAAAGCTTGACTACTAGTTCATAGCATGACAACTTTCATGGATTAGTTCAGACCCTATTCTCCTCCCTGAAAGGATATCACAGCATGAAGACAGTTTTCAATGCACTAAACTTTAATAGCTGCGTGGGGGAGCCAAAGCTTCCCTTTGGTCTCTATAGAAACAGTATAGCCAAAATTTTTGAGGCAAAATTAAGGTCTTTGGTCTTAGGTGTTACATCTCCCCTCAAAGGTTCTTTTTCACACAAAATAAACCTTGGCCTGTTTTGGGGGGCTACTATTAAAGGGAGGAGGCAAAACCTACTCCATTATTTTTCCCTCTGAACTCCATATAGGCAGCCATTCCAAAACGCCAGATGTGTGGTTCCCAGTGTCAAAGGTAGGTGAAATCATCTCTTAAGGAAAGGCTTTACTCTTTGTTGTGTTGGTGATGGTTTCCATTGTTGACAGAAAGCACTTCCTGATCATCCCTGTGACCATAGCACTGCTTCCATTGCACTGGAGCAGGCCTCTCCCATCCCTCATCTCCCTCTGCCTTCCCCACTTATCTCAGCCTTTGGGATTTTTCTACAGCAGCCTCCACAGCATTCCCTGAATTGTTCCTCTACCCCTATCCAACATCATAACAGAGCATTGTTAGAAAAAAAGGTGTTTCAACAACATTGAAGTGATATTAAATGTGGCATTAATGAGACAATTCATTAAGAAGTTACCATGACTGAATTTTCTTTGTCAGAATTCCCAAAGACACCAAGACACTAAAATGTGAAGATTTTCTTCCAGCAATATAATTTTACTTCCCATTCATATCAGCTGTGTCTGAACCTACCTAAAACAATGTTTTAGTTATTTTCTTACTTCTTAGTTACAATTTCCTCTCCAGGCTCGGGACTCCTTTACTGATATAGAAATGCAGACTACTCAACTGCTTATGTAAGGGGACTCCAAACATGTGATAAAGAAAACCTAGCATTCATTTTTGTGGAGGGTTATAACCACCACAGTAAGTGAGGATTGTTGAGACATCTTATCCCTCAGTGGGCCTAATGGGTTTAGATATTGATAAGAAAACCTCTAAAGAACATGAATTAGGTGATGTTGGAAATGGCTTTCTTTAGAAAATCCTATCAATAGCATGATAAAAAACTGGCTTGGAAATCTATCAAATTAGCCTTTAAGAGCTATTAGTGGGGCCGAATCCATGGTTGGGGTCCCCCTGTCTAAAATTTTGCAATTATATAATGCCAGAAATACCACTATAGATATGCTCTCTAGCATCTGGGTTTCTAAAATCCTCAGGAAGCAGCTCAAAAAATTTTGTAATATTAAAAACAACCCCTGGGCACCCAGCATCAAACAACAAAGCCAAAAGGGACAGCCTGTCAAATACCGCAAGTGTGAAGTAACTACATGGGCTGCCACACACAAGGAAAGTGAAACTATTAATAGCTGGCTGGATATATATACACACACACATACACACACACACATATACACACATATGTATATGCATATGTATGTGTGTGTGTGTGTGTATGGCCATTTTTCACACTTGAAAGCAAAGAGGCATTGGAGAAGCAACAGAAGGAAGAAATAAAAAATGGGCAGAGTCATTGGCAGCAGAAACAGCAGAGAGATTATAAGTAGGGATGGAGAGGTTTAGTGACAGTGGCAGGGATAGCAACAGCAGTTCATGGAATGAGGAGCAGTGACACCAAAAATTTTTTCACCATATCTCAATCAATAAAGTTTCACTGAGTGAAGAAGAGGGGACATTTGCCACATATAGAACAGAGTGACAAACTCATTCATGCATCCCTGCATCCAATCCATATACAGTTATATCTATGGAGGGCCATATTTTTAAAAGCACACATGCACATAGTACCTTGTAAAAACATTTTTGTCAAAACACATTTATAATTTTAAAGTTGGTGTATAAATCTCAAAGTACCTAGAACATTTACCAATCCAGGCAGGCTCATTCCTTTGAATGTGCTGTATAGTCAAGATCTTCCTGGAATGTCTGTGATTCACTAGTTTTATTGTATTAATTGAAATTATCCCTGATGCTTATTATTTTTAAATGGCCTAGCATGTACACTGTTGAGTGAATGAATAAATCATGAAAATCATCAATAGTAAAATAACCAAGAAAGGCTTTTTTTGGCCAGATTCTTTAAATAATTCATTCATACTTTCAACCAGTATTTATTGATTGGGTAACTTACAGAATGGGTGTGTGTGTATTGTTGTGTGTTGTGGGGGAGGGCAGAGTTGACAAAAGTAATGATGTGTGACATACAGCAAAACCCTACTAGTATCCATTAATTTAATATCCATCTGTTAAATCTATCAGACTAATATTAAAATAGAAATGGACAAGAAACATTTGAAAAATATTTATTTTTACTAATAAGAAAATAAATGATGATCAAAACAATGAAATACATATTGATAATTACCTGTAGTGAAATCGGTGTAGACAGACAAATAGCACTTAAGGAGAGAATTTTGTCAAGCTTAAAAGCACACATTAACTCCTGGGCTCTGCAATTCCATTTTTGGAATGTATACTGAGGTAATAATGAAAGATGTGTACAAAGATTAAACTATAAGAATTACATGGCAACATTATTTGTATTAATAAAATACAAGACAACCTGAAACAGGGACTTGATGTTATGCTATAATCAGTCATATAATGACATATTAAGCAGCTATCAGAAATCACTTTTGAGATCCAAGATGGTGGAGGAGTAAGTTAAAGCTACACTAACTTTCTCTCAGGACAAATCTGGAATTACAACTAGATTGTAGGGAACTCATCCTAAATAACCAACTGAACACTAGCTGGAGAGAAGACTTATAATCTCGGACAGACAGAAGAAAACACTTCAGCACAACATGACTTGTAAGGAGTGTGGAGCAGATGGAAGAGCACTGGTTGAGCTCCCATGAGTGGCAACTGAAGTGACAGAAGGATATTTTAGTGGCCATAGGCTCCCCCTCAGAAGTGTGGGGTCTAAATCCAAAGCTGAGCTCCCCAGCCTACAGCACCAGAACTGGAAAGGAACCCAGATAATATCCAACTGTGAAAAGCAGCAAGGTTTCTGTCTGCTAGAGTGACAGCTGGAGATGCAGAGAATCTTTTAAAAGGCCAAAACACAAAATTTCATTTGTGGTCAATTATGCCGGGTGCTGGCAAAGGAAGAGAAGAGTGGACTAAAGACACTTGAGTCTAGGATTGGTGGTTCTGGGGAGAGAACTGAGGTAATAGCCATCAGGATCCACGTGGTGAGTAATTCCTCATACTGCAGAAGCCATCTTTCTCAGGCAGAGCACTCATCTCTGAATGGCATCAGCACAAGAGAAAGGAACAGCTTACCCACAGGAATTATTCTGCCCCACCCTGTGGTGCTAAAACCTGACCGCTGATTACAGATTTATTATATTAACAACTGATCAGTTAAATGGATGATTAGTTTAATATCTAAGGTGGAAAATACAAAGCAACAGCCAAAATGGGAAGACAAAAAAAAAAAAAAAAGACCCCAAATGAAAGAACAAGAAAATTTTCCAGAACTAGATGAAATGGAAGTAAGTAATTTTTAAGATAGTTAGAGTAATGATCATAAGGATACTCAACAGCATGAAAGTAGACATAGAAACCATAAAAAAGATCAGTCAGAAATAAAGAATGCAATATCTGAGATAAATAACATGCTGGAAAGAATAAACAGTAGGTTAGATGAAACAGAGGATCAAATCAGTGTTTTGGAAGACAAGGTAGAAAAAAAATCAGGCAGAGCAGCAAAAAGAAAAAAAAGAATTAGAAAAAATGAGGAGAGCTTAAGACACATCTTGGACAACATGAAGCATAACAACCTCCACATCATGGGAATACTGGAAGGAGAAGAGAGTGAGCGTTCAAGGGAGCGTAAGAAGAGAGTTCAAGGGATCAAGAACCTAGCTGAAGAAATAATAACTGAAAACTTCCCTAATCAGCTGAAGGAAAAAGTTGCACAAGAACAGGAAGCTTAGAGAGTCCCAAACGAGTTGGACCCAAAGAGGACTACACTGTGAAACATCATAATTAAAATGACAAGGCTTAAACATAAGGACAGAACCCAAACAGCCACAAGAGAAAGAGAGAGAAGGTAGAGAAGGAGAAAGAGAGAAAAAAGAAAGAGAAGGTAGCTGCCTACAAGGGATCACCAACTACTCTGTCATCTTATTCCTCATCAGAAACAATTCAGGCAGAAGGGAATGGCATGAAATATTCTAGGTGATGAAAAGCAAAGACCTACAACCAAGGCTAATTTACCCAAAAAGACTATTATTTAAAATCAAAGGAGAAATAAAGAACTTCCCGGAACAAGAAAAAGCTAAAGGAGTTTGTTAACACCAAACCAATACTGTAACAAATCTTAAAGTCTTGCTTAAAGAAGAAGAAAAAAAAAAAGAAAGGAAAACAAAAACACAGGAAAACAGTCTAACAATAAAATGGCACTACATATGTATCTAGCAGTAATCACCTTAAATGTAAATGGTTTAAATACTCCAACCAAAACACAGAGGGTAGCTAAATGGAAAAGAAAACAAGACTTATATATGTGCTGCCTCCAAGAGACACATCTCAGATAAAATGATACACACAGTCTAAAAGTAAAGGGTTAGAAAAATATTTCATGCAAATGGAAAAAAAAAAACTGGTATAGCAGTGCTTATATCTGACAAAATAGACTTAAAAACCAAGGCTATATAGTAAGAGACAAAGAAGGATACTACATAAAGATAAAGGGAACAATCCAACAAGAGGATATAAGCACAGAAAACATTCACACACTCAGCATAGGAACATCTAAATATGTAAAGGTGTTCTTTCTTTTTTATTATTATTATTTTTCTTTCTTTTTTTCTTTCTTTTTTCTTTCTTTTTAAAATATTTTTTATAATTTTTTGTATATTTTATTGATTATGCTATTACAATTTTCTCATTTTTCTCCCCTTTATCCCCTTCACCCTGCACCCCATCCCATCATCCCCACATCAACATTTTGCAATCATCACTTTTCCCAGTCCCACCCCTCCCCACCTCCCACTCCTTCCCCCATTTGGCTTTGTTGATAGGTCCTTCTGCATGTTCTTTAATGAACTTTCCCATGCTTTTCCCCTGTTATACACCTCCCTCCTCCCCTCTGGTTACTGTCAGTTTGTTTTTAATTTCAATGTTGCTGGTTATATTTTCCTTGCTTGTTTATTATGATAATTAGGTTCAACTTATATGTAAGATAATATGGTATCTGTCTGTTATCACCTGGCTTATTTCACTTAACATAATGCTGTCCACTTCCATACATGCTGTCACAAATGGTAAGGGCTCTCTTTTTCTGCTGTGTAGTATTCCATTCTGTAAATGTACCATAGTTTTTTGATACATTCATTTACTTTTGGGAACTTAGGTTGCTTCCAATTATTGGCTATTGTAAATTGTACTGCTATGAACACTGGGGTGCATAATTCTTTTGAAGTGGTATTTCTGGATTCTTAGGGAATAATTCCAGCAGTGAAATTTCTGGGTCAAAGGCAGTTCCATTTTTAGTTTTTTGAGGAAATTTCAAACTGTTTTCCACAGAGGCTACACCAGCCTGTATTCCCACCAACAGTTTACTAGGATTCCCTTTTCTCCACATCCTGACCAGCCCTTGTTGTTTCTTGATTTGTTTATGATGGCCATTTTCTGGCTGGTGTAAAGTGGTATCTCATGTGGTTTTAATTTGCATCTGTCTGATGGCTAGTGATGTTGACCATCCTTTCAAATGTCTCTGGGCCATCTGTATGTCCTCTTTGAAGAAGTGTCTGTTCAGGTCCTTTGCCCATTTTTAATTGGGTTGTTTGTCTTCCTGGAGAGGAGTCCTGTGAGTTCTTTATATATTTTAGAGATCAAACCTTGTCTGAGGTATCACTGGCAAATATATTTTCCCATATAGTTGGCTCCTTTTCATATTGCTGATGTTTTCTTTAGTCATGCAAAACCTTCTTATTTTGATGAAGTCCCATTTGCTTATTCTTTCCTTTATGTCCCTTGCTCTAGGAGACATATCAGTGAAAATGTTGCTGGGTGGAATATCTGAGATTTTCCTTCCTATGCTCTCCTCTAGGACTTTTATGATGTGGAGACTTATATATTTTATCCACCTTTAATTTATTTTTGTTTATGGTATAAGGTGGTGGTTGAATTTCATTCTTTTGCATGTAGATGTCCATATCTCCCAATGCCATTTGTTGAAGAGGCTATTTTTATTCCATTTTATGCTTCTACCCACTTCATCAAATATTAATTGACCATACAGACATTGGTTTATTTCTGTGTTCTCTATTCTGTTCCATTGACCTGTGTCTGTTCTTATGCCAGTACCAGACTGTTTCAATTACAGTGGCCTTGTAATATAGTTTGATGTCAGATATTGTGATCCCTCCTATTTTGTTCTTCTTTCTCAAAATGGCTACAGCTATTGAGGGTCATTTATGATTCCATATACATTTTTGAATTGTTTGCACTATATCTGTGAAATATGTCATTGCTATTTTAATAGGGATTGCGTTGAATCTATAAATGACTTTGGGTAGTATGGACATTTTGATGGTTAATTCTTCCAATCCATGAACATGGCATATGCTTCCATTTATTTGTGTCTTCCTTAATTGATTTCTTCAGTGTTGTGTAGTTTTCTGAGTACAGTTCTTTTATCTCCTTGTTTAAGTTTATTCCTAGGTACTTTATTTTTCTTGTTGCTATAGTAAATGGTTTTTTTCCCCGATTTCTTATTCTGATATTTTATTGTTGGTGTACAAAAATGTCTTTGATTTCTGAATATTAACTTTGTATCCTGCTGTTTTGCCAAATTCACTTATTAGGTTGAGTAGTTTTTCGATGGAGTGTATCGGGTTTTCTATGTAAACTATCATGTCATCTGCAATGACAGTTTTACTTCCTCCTTTCCAATTTGGATGCCTGTTTTTTGTTTTTCTTGTCTGATGACTATGGCTAAGACTTCTAATACTATGTTCAATAGAAGTGGTGAAAGTGGACATCCTTGTCTTTTTCCTGATCTTAGTGAGGAAGCTTTTAGTTTTCGCTCATTCAGTATAATGTTGGATGCAGGTTTCTCATATATAGCCTTTCCTGACTGTTTTTTAACCTAAGTAGGTGCTGTATCTTATCTGCTTTTTCTGTATCTATTCATATGATCATGTGATTTTTGTCTTTCCTTTTGTTTATGTGATGTATTACATTTATTGACTTGTGAATATTGTACCATCCTTGCATCCCTGTCATGAATCCCACTTGATCATGGTGGATTATCTTTTTAATATATTGCTGAATGTGGTTTACCAATACTTTGTTGAGGATTTTAACATCTATGTTCATCAGCAATGCTGGCCTGTAGTTTTCTTTCTTTGTTGTGTCTTTATCTGGTTTGGGGATTAGGAGGAGGCTGGCCTAATAAAAAGAGTTTGGGTGTCTTCCTTCTTCTTGGATTGTTTTAGAATAGTCTGAGAAGGACAGGAGTTAGCTCTTCCTTAAATGTTTTGTAAAATGCTCCTATGAAACCATCTGGTCTGGGACTTTTGTGTGCCTGGATCTTTTTGATTACTGCTTCAATTTCACCAGCTGTTATTGGTCTGTTCAGGCTTTCTGCTTCTTCTTCATTCAGTTTTGGAAGATTATATTTTTCTAGAAACTTGTCCATTTCACCGAGGTTTTCAGATTTCTTGGCATATAGTTGTTTGTAGTAATTTCTTATAATCCCTTATATTTCTGTGGTACCAATTGGACTTTCTCCTCTTTCATTTCTGATTTTATTTACTTTCGTCCTCTCCTTTTATTCTTTTTTTAAAGATTTTGTAATTTATTTCATTTTTAGAGAGAGGGGATGAGAGGGAGAAAGAAAGGGAGAGAAACGTCAATGTGTGGTTGCCTCTTGCGCACCCCCTACTAGGGGCCTGACCCACAACCCAAGTATGTGCCCTGAGTGGGGAATCGAACCGGTGACCCCTTAGTTTGCAGGCTGACATTCATTCCACTGAGCTATACAAGTGGGGGCCCTTTTTTTTTTTTATGAGTCTACTTAAAGGCTTGTCAATTTTGTTCATTTTTTCAAAGAGCCAGCTCCTGGATCTACTGATCCTTTTAATTGTTCTTTTAGTCTCTATGTCACTCAGTTCTGCTCTGATCTTGATTATTTTCTTCCTTCTGCTCGTTCTGGTATTTGTTTGTTGTTGTGCCTCCAGTTCTTGTACACCTAGGGTTAGGTTGTTTATTTGAAATGTTTCTTTCTTTTTTAGGTAAGCCTGTATTGCTATAAACTTTCCTCTCAGGGCTGCCTTCACGGTGTCCCACAGGTTTGGGACTGTTGTACGTTCATCATCATTAGTTTCCAGAAACTTTTTGCTTTCTTCTTTAATCTCATTATTGACCCATTCATTGTTTAATAGCATGCTGTTCAGTCTCCATGAGTTTGAATGTTTTTGAGATTTTTTCCTTGTGGTTGGTTTCTAGTTTTAAGCCCTTGTGGTCTGAGAAAATGCTTGATATGATTTAAAATTTCTTAATTTGTTGAGGCTTGTTTTGTGTCCTATCATGTGGTCTATCTTTGAAAATGTTCCATGTGCATTTGAAAAGAATGTGTAGTTTGCTTCTTTGAGGTGAAAGGTTCTATATATATATCAGTTAGGTCCATTTGATCTAATGCATTGGTCAGTTCCATAATATACTTATTGATGTTTTGTTTGGGTGATCTATCCATTGTTGACAGTGGGATATTAAAATCCCCAACTATAAGTGTGTTGCTGTCTATATCTTTCTTGAAATCCTCCAGGTTTTCCTTATATATTTGGGTGCTCCTATGTTGGGTACATATAGGTTTACAATGCTTATGTCTTCTTGATGGTTTCTTCCTTTGAGTATTATGAAGTGCCCTTCTGTGTCTCTTTTTATGGCCTTTGTGTGTTTTGAAGTCTATTTTGTCTGTTGTAAGTATTGGCACCCTGGCTGTAAAGCAAATTTCGGTGAACATAAAAGGAGAGATAGACAGAAATACAGTCATAATTGGGGATTGTAACAGCATATTGAATTCACTGGATGGATCTTCCAGGCAGATGATCAACAAGGAGACAGCGGCCTTAAATGACACGCTAGGTCAAATGCATTTAATTGATGTCTTCAGAGCACTTCATCCCAAAGCAGCAAAATATACATACTTTTCAAGTGCATGTGGAATGTTTTCTAGGATAGACCACATGATAACCCACAAAACAAGTCTCAATAAATTCAAGAAGATTGAAATCATATCAAGCATTCTCTCTGGTCACAAGGCTATGAAACTAGAAATCAATCACAAGAAAAACACTTAAAAACATACAAAGACCTGGAAGCTAAATAACATGTTATTAAATGATGAGTGGGTCAACAAGGAGATCAAGGAAGAAATCAAAAGATACCTTGAAACAAATGAATATGAGGACACAGCAATCCAAAATCTGTGGGACACTGAGAAAGCAACCCTAACAGGGAAATTCATAGCATTATAGGCCTTTTTATCGTTTTGAAGATTCAAAAACAACGAAAAGCTCAAAGAAACAATCTAACTTTACACTTAAACTTGAAAAGGAACAACAAACAAAGCCCATTGTGAGTAGAAAGAAGGAAATAATATCAGAGCAGAAATAGATAAAATGGAGTCTTTAAAAAAATGATACAAAAGATCAATGAATCTAAAGCTGGTTCTTTGAAAATATAAACAAGATTGAAATACCTTTAACCAGACTCATCAGGAAAAAAGAGAAAGGACCCAAATAAACAAAATCAGAAATGAAAGAGGAGAAATAATAACTTATAGCAAAGAAAATTGAAGTTTTGTAAGAAAATATTATGAAAAACTATATGCCAACAAATTGGACAACCTGGATGAAATGGATAAATTTCCAGAATTATACAGTCTTCCAAAGATAAATCGCGAAGAATCAGAGAAACCGAATAGGTAGATTACACCTGATGAAATTTAAACAGTAATCAAAAAACTCCAAACAGAAAAAAGTCCTGGGCCCAGTGGCTTCACAGGTGAATTTTACCAAACATTCCAAGAAGAACAACCCCTGTTTTGTTTGTTATATTCTTTTTTGTACTTTGATTGCATTTTTAAATATATTTTATTGATTAAGCTATTACAGTTGCCCCATTTTTTCTCCCATTCCCCTCCACCCTGCAACCCCCTTCCTCCAGTATTCCCCCCTTAGTTGATGTCCATGGGTCATATATATAAGTTCTTTTGCTTCTCCATTTCCTATACTATTCTTAACCTCCCCCTGTCTACTTTGTACCTACCAATTATGTTTCTTATTCCCTGTACCTTACTCCCCATTTTCCTCCCTTCCCTTCCCTGCTAACACTCCATGTGATCTCCATTTCTGTGATTCTGTTCCTGTTCTAGTTGTTTGCTTAGTTTGGTTTTATTTTTTAGGTTCAATTGTCGATAATCTTGGGTAATGTAATTATTGTGTGCCTTGGTGTGTGCTTCCTTGGGTGCAACTTCTTTGGGACTCTGTGCTTCCCGGAGTTCCTAGAAGTCTATTTCCTTTGCCAGACTTGGGGAGTTCTCCTTCATTACTTGTTCAAATAAGTTTTCAATTTCTGGCTCTTGCTCTTCTTTTGACACCCCTATGATTTGGATGTTGGAATGTTTAAAGTTGTCCCAGAGGCTCCTAAGCTTCTCCTCATTTCTTTTTTTTTTTTGAATTCTTGTTTCTTCATTCTGTTCTGGTTGAATGTTTATTTCTTCCTTCAGCTCCACATCATTGATTTGAGTCCTGTTTTCTTTCCCTTCACTGTTGGTTCCCTGTATATTTTTCTTCATGTCACTTTGCATAGCCTTCACTTTTTCCTCTACTTTGCGACCATACTCAACCATTTCTGTGAGCCGTCTGATTACCAGTGTTTTGAACTCTGCATCTGATTGGTTGACTATCTCTTCATCATGTAGTTCATTTTTTAAATTTTGATTTTTTCTTTCATTTGGGTCATATTTCTTTGTCTTGGCATACTTGTTATGTTGTAAGGGTCAGAGCCTTAGGCAATCGCGAGAGTGGGCAACTCACATCTCTTGTTTGTGGCACTGTGTGTGTGGGGTTGGTCAGAGAGAGAACAGTGCCACTTGCTCAGCTCTCCATTGACTTTTAGTCACACCTCCCACTACCCACAAGCCCTTCTGGTGCTGATTCCTGGGTGGGTGGTTTTGTGTACATTCTAGCACCCTGTTGGCCTCTCCAATGAACATTCCTGTGAAGCTGGGAGTTTCTTCCACCCGTGCTATCCCCATAGGTTTTTATAGGAAGAGGTTTTGAGGCTCTTTTTTCCCATGCTGGAACCCAAGGTTGCCCAGTCTGTCTTGCTCCCCATTGTTCCTCCCAGTTTATCTGCACACAAATGTGGGACTGCCAGCTGCCATCTTGCCCTCCCAGTCCTCCAGCCCATGCTTCACCGTGCATCCTCTCCACACTGACTGCCCATCCCCACCCTTCGTACCAGGCTGGATGAATGTTTCTTCTCTAACTCTGGTTGTTGGACTTTCATACTGTTCTACTTTCTGGCAGTTCTGGCTATTTTTTGTTTTTAAATTTATTGTTGTTCTTTGGTTGTGTGAGGAAGCAAAGTATATCTACCTATGCCTCCATCTTGGCCAGAAGTAGCACCTCTACTTCTCAAACTACTGTCTATGCCAAGTATAATGTGCTCACATTTGTAATGCGCACCCCCAGTTTTGGTCCAAACTTTCAGGAAAAATAACTTTTGTTTTAATTCAATTTAAAAAGTTCAACAAAACTGATTTTTATATTCCAGGGTATTATTTTGCATATAGATATTGTTATTGCTTTCTAGAGTTACATTTTAATACATAAGCATACATAAAATTACATTTAGATAGATACAGAATTAGTACTACTCATGTATAATGCACATCCTTATTTTTCCCTCAAAAATTTGGCCAAAAAATTGTACATTATACATGGCAAAATATGGAGTTTCATAAAATCCAAGAGGAGGGTAGCCTCCCAAACTCATTTTATGAGGCCAGCATTATTCTAATGCCAAAACCAGATAAGGACACTACAAAGAAAGAAAAATATAGTCCAATATCACTGATGAATATAGATGCTAAAATCCTCAACAAAATATTAGCAAATCATATGTAGCAATGCATCAAAAAGATCATATACCATGACCAAGTGGGGTGTATTCCAGGAATGCAAGGTTGGTAAACATGTGCAAATCAATAAATGTGATTCACCATGTAAACAAAATGAAGGATAAAAAAACACACGATTATACCAATAGATGCAGAAAAAGCTTTTGATAAAATCCAGCACCCATTTGTGATAAAAACTCAGCAAAGTGGGAATACAGGGGCCATAAAAAAAGAATATTTTCCCCTTTGTGACAGCATCGATGGCGCTGGAGAACATCATGCTAAGTGAAATAAGCCAGTCAGAGAAAGACAGATACCATAGATTTCACTCATATGTGGAATCTAATAAACAAACTGAACTAACAAGCAAAACAGAGACAGGCTTATCGATAGAGAGCAGGGTGACAGATAAGGGAGGGGAGGTTAGGAGGCCTAACCTCTTAAGGAAAGGAAAGCCAAAAGGAAAAGGAGCCAAAAGGAAAAAGGACTCATGGACATGGACAGCAGTGTGGTGATTGCTGTGGGGAGGAGGGTATGAAGGGACTAAATGGTGATGGAAAAAATACAATAAAGATTATATACTAGAAAAAGAAAATAAATTTTAAACTTAAACTCTTAAATGTAGAAAAGAAGAAATCACTTTTGAGAAGAGTATTAACATGGAAAGGTGTTCACATAAGCGAAAAATGATTTTGATTTTCAAAGTAATTCATACTTATAGTAATTCAAACAAAATTGAAGAGGTGAAAACAAGTCTACTGTGGTACCATAAATAGGCAGTGTTAACAGTTTGGTATACACGCTTCCAGATTTACTTCTTTTGCATATACAAATGTAAGCAGTAAGTTAAATTAACAGACATAACAGAATAAAATTATAAACCATCTCAGTTTTGTCTTCCACTGTCTGTCTTCCTGACTCTTTTAGTAACAAAGCAGTTTAAACAGGATACTTAGAATTCCTATCCTATGAAATAATGAAAGCCTTCAATTCAAAGTTAAAGCTACTCCTCCTACGCCAGCGAGAACCTACTACATGTGAAGGGCCTACCTTAAAACTGCAGCCCTTCTCCCTGTCTTACTGACTGCAATTTCTGATCCTGTTTAAGGTAACATTGCCAGATAAAATACACAATGCCCAGTTTAACTAGAATTTGAAATAAACAATGATGTTTTCAGTATAAGTAGGGCCCATATATTGTATGGTACTTAATACTAAAAAAGTTATTCACTGTTTATCTCAAATTGAAATTTAACTGGACATCCTATACTTTATTTTTCTATATCTGGCAACACTATTCAGAGGGAAAGCAAGGCGATGAAAAAGAGGTAAGGGAAACAAGAAAGTTCTTTTGACTGGTATTGTTGTAAATTGGCTTTTCACTCTCTGGGCCAGCAGGTGTTCAAAGTCGACTCTTCCATGGGTGCTTTTTTGATGTTGTGGAAAATATTGGGACCCCACATTGCAGAGGACCACTAGCCTGCAGATCTCTCATGCATGCGTGGCCCTTACCTGATCCCTGGGGTCCATTCCCTTCCCTTGCTCTGAACTTCTGGGAGTACAGGCATATACCAACATAGCAACAATACTATTGCTCCTGATACTAGAGCGCTGGCCAGCCTTTTACATTTTTCAGGTGAGAGTCAGACACTATTTTTTTTTATGTCTACCTAACTGCAGGGGACACATATCAATCTTGCAAAGTGGCCTCTTGATACTCCTCTTTCCTGACTTGACATAAAGGGAGAAGCACCCTCCACCCCTTCATCCTTGGGAGTGGGGCTCACAGCACAGATTTCTTGAAAGAAATCTTTACAAACTTTTCCCTAACCCCCATCAAACAGATCCTTTTTATACCCTTACTGTGGGTGAAGTGTTTAAGAGTTTTAAAGTCAGTTATTGGTTCTCTAATTTGAAATTCATACACAGTAACCTGACTCAATATCTTAGGCATCTTGATGCCTCAGTCAAAACTTCTGATTTAAAGTCCTGTTACACTAACACTCTTTCTATGTTTCCTCTAGTCAGCTCTCTTACATTCTCCACAATTTCAAACCTTTTTGACTATCCTTACACTCTACCCTGCCATCACCATCAATATTTATGGTTTCCAACATCAGTACTGTTGGCCAAACCTGTATGTTCTCAAAAGTTTGGTCCCTGGAACAGCAGCAATAGCAGCATCAGCAGCATCTGGCAGTTTATTAGAAATGCAAATTCTCAGGTCACCTCAGACATAGTGAATCAGAGCCCCTGGGGATGTGGTGTCCAGCACTCAGTGTTTTTTAATTAGCCTTCCACGAGAATTCTGATGCACACCCAAATTTGACAAAGGCTCTAGCCAATGCCCTTTCCTACTCTCCAAAGAAGTTATTTCAACCATTCATTCTCTTCATACTCCCTTACCCTATAGCCATCTCTGCCTTCACTTCCAGAAAATTGATGTTTGAATTCACATTAAAAGATTGGTCTGATAATGGAAGATGTTTTGACTTTGGGTAGTGGTCACACAGTGCAATATACAGTTCATGTATCATAGAAATGTACACTTGAAACCTGTATGATGCATTAACCAATGTCACCTAAATAAATTTAATATTTTTTTAAATTCAAAGCTTTGAATAGAAATTCCTAAACTTCCAGCTACCAAATCTACAAATCTACTTGTACTTGTATGCCCATCCTTCTATTTTATTAAAGTGGAAGAAGATAGCTCCATTCCAAGGCTACTCATGCCACCCAAGCTCTGAGTTCCAATCTCTCTTGTTTCTCAGGAGTTTGTCTTTAATGATTATTTACTCTCTCACATAAATCTGTAATCTCTCTAGGGTTTCAAAATTCCCACCTTAAAAATCACCTCATTTTAGCCTCCTTTTTAAAGCAACTACATCAGATGTGGTTTTCTCTTCACAGTTCAGCTTCTTAAACAAGCTGTCTAAATTGTTACCTCTGTTTCCTCATCTCACTAACTTCTCACTCTGGCTTTTGCTACCAATGCTCTATTGAAACTGTGCTCATCAGGATTACTGATGACCTCCCAATCACTAACATTCCACTTGATGCTTTATGCATGTTATCTTGTTTGATTTACAGCCCAATGTTGTCCAACAGAAGTTTCTGCAGTGAAGAAAATGTTATGTATTTGTGCTGTCCAATATAATAGCCAGAAGCACACGTTGCTAGCATGACTAAGAACTGAATTTTAAATTTTACTTAATTTAAATTTAAATAGCCACTTAAGGCTAATGGCTACCATATTGGTCAAGGCAGTTCTAGACTGTAGATAACTCCTTTTTCCTTGCAGCATTTTCTTCTCTTTGACTGTTATGTTGTCAACTCTCTTCAAGCCTCTGTAGGATTCCTTTTCAGCCTCTGTTGTCTACTTTTGGACACTTTAGGTTTCTACTTCAGGTCCCTTGATTTTTGCACTTGACACAGTCTCTAGCTTTCAGTGTCCATCTCTAGAGAGATAAGTCCAAAATTTATATATCCAGGGAGAGTTTATGCCTTGAGCTATATGTATGTATATTATACATATTAATAAAGAAAAAGGGAATTACACTTAAACAAAAGTATAGCTAATAATACTATACTGTATACTTGAAATTTCCTGAGTAAATCTTAAGTGTTCTCACCACTTAAAAGGTGAAGGGGTGGATGTGTAATTAGCTTGACCGTGGTAATCATTTTATAATATGTACATATACCAAAAAACTGTGTTGTACACCTAAAATACATGCAATTTTTATTTATTAATTATACCTCAATAATGCTGGTAAAAGAAGTAAAAACACAGATGCACACACATGCAAAACTACAGATAAATTAGCCTTTCTGATATTACCTTTCTGGAAAAAAATTTGGAAAAACGTATCAATTTCTGCTCTCATAAGTAGACTGTAAGACAACTGACCTAATTGCTCCTTCACAAGCAATTCAGTTCTGAGCAACCTCAGAATCAAGACAAACATGCAGAGAACACCTATTCTGAGAAGTTTCCCCAGAACCATCCATGTTTTTATCCAACTTCTTTCCTTCACTAACCTAGTTTTCCTGGCTACCTAAGCTAGCCTTTTTGGTTGTTGTTTTTCATGTTAGCCTCCAACATTTTATTTTGAAAAGAAGACTTCCAAACTTTCAGAAGAATTTGAAATGTAGTATAGTGAACTTTTGCCCTTCATGTAAATTCATGAATGATTAACATATTGCCATTTTGACATGTCACACCTCTTTTACACACTTTCTGCGCACATGTACTCACACATGCATATTGTTGTCATTGCTTTTGCTGTACCTTTTGGGATTAAGCTGTATATATGCTGAATTTTGTCCGTGGATGCTTTCCTGTAAATCTACTAGGGACAGATACATTCTCGTCAATAAATATAGTTAAATTATCAGGTCGGGAGATTTAGCATAGATATAATATTATTATCTAGTATGCAGACAGTCCATATTCAAATTTTATCAGTGATATTATTCATAGTGATTTTCTTTCAATCCAGGATCATATGCTGTATCTAGTTCTCATGCCTCTCTTAAGGCAGCTGCTTTTGACTTCTTTGGTTCTTTTACACTATCAGACTTCTATTTCAAGAACAATTAGACTATCTTTCCCAGCCTCACCTGTCTGAGATAATTCAGACTGGTTATAACAGCCCCAGGAACCATTCTATTCTATAAAGAGGGTTCAAGAACTGAAGAGTCACTATTCTGTAATCTCTTAAATAGTCTGTCCTGTGGACGGACAGTGCTGACAATGGATTTGCCTAAAAGGGATCACTGTGCACAGTCACTGTGAGATCCACCTACAGTGTCTGGGAGTAGTCAAAGTCAACCCGCAAGCTGAGCCCCAGCACCAGGTAAGCTAAGCCACCTGGTCTACACTGCCCTTGAAACTGATGGCAGCTTCAAAAAGCAGCATACTGAGCAATCTAGTAGAGAATGACCATTAGCAGGCTTGCAAATACCTTCACAAAGCAGTCATCTCAAATGAAATGACCATGGCACTAGTTCATGTAGCATACCACACCATGTGAATAGTAACTGTACAAAAGACAAAAAACCCTTAA
The DNA here is from genome assembly GCA_004026545.1 of Mormoops blainvillei. Taxonomy (NCBI): domain Eukaryota; kingdom Metazoa; phylum Chordata; class Mammalia; order Chiroptera; family Mormoopidae; genus Mormoops; species Mormoops blainvillei. The sequence goes on from PVJD01006258.1 coordinate 49,265, forward strand.
AGTTGATCCTCATAAACCCAGGGAATCATGTCCCTGTACCAGCCGTAATAGAGCGTGATCTGTGTGTGCTTAGTAAAGTCTAGTACAATTTTTAAAAAATTATATTTACAACCAGACCACTTCAGTCTCCTGTACCTAACTGCCTATTTAACATCCCATTACATGTATCTCCAGTTTAACAACTCCAAACAGAGTTCCTGAATTTTATTCTCTCCAAAGTCTATTCCTTCTCCAGTCTCCCCCATCTTAGTAGATATAACTCTCTTCCACTTGGTTACTAAAGCCGGAAAACTGGAGGAAACTCCTCTACCCTCATGGCTTCACTTCTCATCTACATACTGATTTTTGTCAATTCCATTACTCTAATTGTAGAAAACCAAAATAAAGTTACTCATAACATTTCACATTACCTTAACCAAATATATTTTGGGCATTTTTCAGGTGTTTATTGGTAATGTGTGCATCTTGATTAAAATATCCATTCAAATCATCTGCCCATTTTTAAACGTTTTATTTGTGAATCAATTTTTAATTTCTTGTTCAGTTACAGTTGTTCCACTTTTTTCCATATGGCTCACCCCTACCCCGCTCCTGCTCACTACCACAGTCAATTTCCCTCATCATCCATGCCCATGAGTCCTCTATTCATGTTTCTTTGTTTGCCCCTTCCCCTTCTTTGCCCTGTTATCCCCCTGCCCCTCCCCTCTGATCATTGTCAGTTTGTTCTTTATTTCCAAGTCTCTGAATCTAGTTTGCTTGCTGGTTTGTTTTGTTGATTAGGTTCCAATTATAGGTGAGATCCTATGGTATTTGTCTTTTACTGCCTGGCTTATTTCACTTAGCACAATGCTCTCCAGTTCCATCCATGCTGTCGTGAAGGGAAGGAGCTCCTTCTTTCTTTCTGCTGCATAGTATTCCATTGTGAAAATGTACCACAATTCTTTGATCCACTCATTTAACTGATGGTTAATTAGGCTGTTTACAGCACTTGGCTATCATAAATAATGCTGCTATGAACATTAGGGTGCATAAGTTCTTTTGAATTGGTGATTCAGGATTCTTAGGGCATAGTCCCAGCAGTGGGATCATTGGATCGAAAAGCAGTTCCATCTTTAGTTTTCTGAGGAAATTCCATGGTGCTTTTCACAGTAGCTGCATCAGTCTTCATTCCCACAAACAGTTCACTAGGGTTCCCTTTTCTCCACAACCTTGCCAGCACTTGTTTTTTGTTGATTTGTTTATAATGGCCATTCTGACCAGTATGAAGTGGGATCTCATTGTGGTTTTAATTTCCATCTCTCTGATGGCTAGTGATGCTGAGCATCCTTTCATATGTCTCTAGGCCCTATGTATGTCCTCCTAGGAGAAGTGTCTGTTCAGGTCCTTTGCCCAATTTTTAACTGGATTGCTTGTCTTCCTGGTATGGAGTCATGTGAGTTTTTTATATATTTTGGAGATCAAACCCTTGTATAAGTTGTCATTGGCAAATGTTTTCCCATACGGTTGTTTCCCTTTTCATTTTGCTGTTGTAATTTTAGATTTACAGAAAAGTTGTTACTATAGTACAGTGAGTCCCAGTATACTCTTCCCCGCTTAGATCTCTTCAACCAGCCTCCAATAAACACTTTTCAATAGCCATGGTGCAATTATTAAAACTGAGAAACTATCACTGCTACTGTACTCTTAACTGAACTACAGATTTTATTTAGATTTCACCAGCTTTTCCACTAATGTCCTGTTTCAATACATGATAGCACATTGCACTTAGTTGACACGTCTCCTTCATCTCTTCCAGATTGTAATAGTTTCTCAGTATTTCCTTGTTTTCCATGACCTTGAGACTTTTGAAGAGTACTGGTCACCAATTTCATAGAGCATCCCTCAATTAGGGTTTGATAGTGTTTTCTCATGATAATGCTGAGGTTATGAATTTCTTAGAAGGGTGTGAAGTACCTTTTTCATTGCACTATATCATGAAGTACATGATATAACATCAATAAGAATAAAGGATATACAACACTAACCAATAGCATGGATGAAGCTCACAGAAAAGAAGCCTTACAAAAGATAATTCATAGTGGAGGACTACACAAGACTAAACTTATCTATGTCATTAGAAATTAAGGCAGTAGTTATCTTTGAGGGAGTAGTGACTTGAAGGAGGCATAAAGGTGCCTTCTAAGTTTCTTGACTGGGATCTGCTTACGCAAGTGTGTTTACTTTGTCATAATTCACTGGGGCTTACACTTATGATTTGTTAACTTTATGAATGGACATTGCACTTCAAATAACAGTTCTGAAAATTTTCCCTAAGGGTCAGAGGAGCTGGGTTCACTTTCTGGCACTACCACTTACTGTGTTTAGTTGTATGATATCAGGAAATTAACTTAACTCTCCAACTTCAGTTTACATCTTCTCTTTTGATTGTAATACAGGGTCAGACACAAATAACACCACTTTTTTATTACAAAATCTTTTATTACAAATCATAAACATGTAATTCTGTAACATTACTATATTACACTCAAGTATACCATATGACATTTTAGGTGAAGTGTTCAAGGTAAAACTAAATTATTACACCCATATTATTACGCTACCAACCACACTCAAACAGGCCTTACTTCTGCCAGACCCTGTATATAAAGTAAAACACAAAACAGTTACTTTCCAGAGCATTTTCTCAATCCATTGAGATTTTTTCCCCAGCAATTGTCATCATTTTGACTCAAACTCCTAAAAAAGCTCTACGGGATTGAATGTTTCTTACGTTGAAATCTACATGATCAGAGAAAGGGTATATTCTAAATAGGTAGTGAAAGGCAAATCTCTCTTTATGGTTATTTCTTACTGGAATTAGAAAAAATAAGTCACGTTTATATGCTCTGAGAATGGACCCTAATAATTTTTATAATCTTAATGGTCAGAAGAGAGAAATTGTTATTTTAAAGTTGGAGCACCGGCTGGTGCGGCTCAGTGGAATGAGTGCTGACCTGAAAACCAAAGGGTCACTGGTTCGATTCCCAGTCAGGGCACATGTCTGGGTTGCGAGCCAGGTCCCTAGTAGGGAGCGTGTGAGAGGCCACCACACATCAGTTTTTCTCTCCCTCTCTTTCTCCCTCCTTTTTCCTCTCTAAATCTAAATAAATAAAATCTTTAAAAAATTAAGTTGGAGGCAGTTTTTTCTCCTGTTTTTCCATGAACAGGTGCACAGTTCTTGTTTGGAGTAAATATTTGGATGGTATGATAGTGAGCTTCCAAGATGATCTCAGTCATTCTTGCCTGCTGATATTCACACCCTTGTGTAGTACTCTCGCACACCAGACCAGGTTGATCCATGCAATCAATAGAATATGGCACAAGTGTTGGAATCCCACTTTCACTTCCAAAATAAAGATGTAAAATATAATGGCCTCCATCCTGAGTTATCTCTTGCTCTTGCTATTATGTCTTGAATCACTCACACTGAGGGAAGCAAGCTACATTTCAAGAGAATAGCCAAGCAACTTACAGCAAGGAAACAACCAGTGGAGAGTTAACTAGTAACCACATGAGATTAAAGGCAGATGATCCCCCAGTCAATATTTCATATGAGACCACAGCCCCAGCTGAGAGCCTGACTAAAACTTCATGAGAGACTGTAAACCATAGGACCCATCTAAACCACTCACTAAATTTAAGGATAATTCCTTACATAGCAATATATAGCTAATAGAGATGGTTTGTTTATGCAAATATAAACCCAGAATCCAATTTTAGGATGGAGAACTTTGGTACAATGTGGGGCTAAACAGATTTGCACAATAATGCAAGTTTGCATTCCTTCAAAGTATTCTAATGATAATAACATGACCATGAAGGGAGTAAAGATCATTTTTCTCTCAGGTATAGGGGGAGGGTATTGGGACCTTGACAAGAGTATATGGTTAAGGTCATTCCCAAAGAAGACAAGTAGGCTGGCTTCACACTATGGTGGTGGGTTCGGGACTAATAGGAGAAAAGGCTAGTAGGAGATTGCTTGGGCAGGGGTGGAATATAGAATCTAGAAGCCACATTGTCTAAAATACAATTGTAAGACTTTATTCTAAGTATTATAAATTATCTTTGTTCCAAACCGTAAATAAAGAGAAGGACTTGTGATAATGAACCCAATAGAAAACTAGACTATTTGAAATCATGATATGTGCAGGCTCAAATTATAGTGGTTTGGTTTTAAACAGGAGGATGAGTGAACCTTGAGGGCTAGAGAACTTAGCAGAATGATGATGTTCCTGTCATCTCTGTCTATAGCTTTGTGCCATGTCTTCTTGCTCTTTTAAGAATAAGAAAAAGTAAAATAAACTTCAAGGTTTTTTTTAGGGGACATTTCAGTTTGGCACCCCAGTATTGATTATTTCTTTTTCTTTTCTAACATAACCCCAGTTTTTATCAGGAGTCCATCCCTCTCCCATGTATCCATGTGGTCCTCAAAATGTGGTCCTGCGATCAGCAGCATCAGTGTTACCCAGTAACATGTTAGAAATGCAAATTCCTGGGCCCCTTCCCAGACCTACTAAATTAAAACCTCTGTACTTCCTAGCACTATGTGTTTTAAAATAAGTTCTCCAAGTGACCGTGATGGTTGCTGAAGTGTGAGGATGATTGAGCTAAGTAAAATCTTACTCCTTTGGCGATGATTGGGTAAAGAATGATTATATGACCCAATTCTGATAGATTATATATGAAGAGAGGATTTCTGCACGGCTTCTGGGAACTTTGTTTATTCCTAAAAGAGGCGTATGAAAACATTGTCTGTCTACATCTTCTAGATGTTATATTTGGAACTGTTGCAGCGATCCTGCTATAAGCCTAAGGACGAAGCTGACACTGAGGGTGGTAGAACATAGAGTTGGAAAGATCCCAAGGTTTTCATGACATCCCTGAAATGTTAAATCAACAAAATGAAAATCTTCTTTACCTCTGGTCTTTCAGTTTTGTGAGATAATATAATTCAGTGGAAATAGATAAAGGATGACCCGAGGGCAAAGCTAAGAGAAAGATAGGGGGTAGGGGTTGGGGGGATGGAGGATGAATGATATTTAAAGGGAAAATAATGCAAGATGGCTGAATGTTTGCACAGATTCAGCTGCTTAGGTTGTTTAGAGTCACAAGGAAGAGCTGATTGCTAAATAATGACAGCCATATAAAGCTACACAGAAACCCAAGACACACGGGCAAAGGGCCCCAAGAGCTACACACTCCAGGCCCTAATTCTTTCCATTTTTTAAATGCTCCTAGTTTCATAAGCAACTATGATTATCACTAAATATTGTTTGGAACTCTGCTTCTCAACTTTATTCTTCATAAAGACAGCATTTGATTGTATTGGATTGGTCACACTGGGTGTAGAGCACCTGTTCTGGACAGAGTTCAAACAAGTCACTTCAGAGGCAGGAAAGAGCCCTGAGGCCAGCACAGCTGGCTGCCTTGCAGTTAATTATGATGGTGCTTAGTCCAATGATCTGTGACCCGAATAGTAAATGGTTAATGAAATAGGCTACAGGAACAATTATGCCTGAGGCAGAAAGAAAAAAGTTATGGCCTACCCCTCAAATAAAGTAGCTCTGTGAAGAGCAGTTTTGGGGAATCATTTATTTGTTTTTACTCCATCCAATGTAATGGAATATTCCTTATAAAATTATTCTACTGGTACTGAATTTTAATAGTTATCAGGAATTAACTTAAATGCTCACTGTGCCTTCTGAAAGAAATAAGAAAAGCTGACCACAGTTTGGGCCTCAAAGCTGGCTGGCACCACTCCATAACAAGAGTTGTGTTTCAGCCTGGCATGTCCAGAAACCCTAGAAAATTCTAAGAATGGATTTGTGAATTCAACAGAGATGGATTTATAAGTTGTAAAGTCAATTAATTATTTGTTGAGCGAAGTATTAATTAATTCAATAAGCATTATTTAAAAATCTACTATGTATAAGACAGTATGCTATGTTTGAGAGATATAAAGAACAATACACAATTCCTATTGTACCTTACAGGAGACTACGATCTAGTGAAAGATGACAAACTGTACAAGTCAAGTTACTGCTGGTTTAAAGTCAGCATCTTAATACTTGTACAAAGTAGAGGTATAACACTTAAAAAGGAAAGATCATTTTCAACTGAGGTAGTTCAGGAAGATATTAAAATGTCCACCTGAACTAGACATTGAAGGGTGAATTGGATGCTGATATGCAAAATAGACATAATTGCTTTCTAGACAAGAGAAAGAGCAAAATATCTGAGGCATGCCATTGGTTTAAGGAATAATATCTTGTTTTTATTGCTTTTGTAAGTAATTTGTTTAAAAAGATCCTATGTTCTAATTCTCTGTTGCTGGTGCATAAGAATGCAATTCAGTTTTAGATACTGATATTATATACCCAGTAGCCTTTCTTTTTTTTAAATGGTTGCAAATTCTCTTGGATTTTTATATAGACAATTATGTCATCTGTGAATAGTGGCAGTTGTGTTTCTTATTTTCCAACCTAGAACTCTTTTTTTCTTTTATTACTGTTATTATAACTTTAAATAAAATGTTGAACAGGAATTTAGTAGTGTACACTCATGTCTTCTTCCTGAATTTAAAGGGAATGTTTCTAATGTTTCACCATTAAAAATAAGGTTTGCTGGGTTTTTGTTTTTGTTTTTGTTTTTGTTTTTCTTTTTGGTAGACACTCTATATCAGGGTAAGGAAGTTCCTTTGTGTTCTTCTTTGCCAAAATACTTTTTTTTCCTACTTATGGACAGGTTTTAGATTTCATTATTTTTTCTGTATTTATTGAGATGATAATGTTATTTCCTTCTTTAATCTGTTAATATAGTGATTTAAATTAATGGATTTAATTCATTTGTAATTCACATTTACAAATGAATTAGTAGTAGATTGTTTATAATAACCTCTTACTATCTACTTAATTTCTGAAGCAATTGTATTTTCTTCCCTAACCTTGCTTATTTGTGCTGTCTATCTTTTCTCAGTATTAATCTTGCCAGAACTTTGTCTATTAGTCAAAGAATACTTTTTGTCTTTAATGACCCTGTCATATCTTTAATTTCTATTTAATTTTTGCTCTTTATTTTTAAATTTTTTAAAATTACAGTTCGCATTCAATATTAGGTATATAGCATAGTGGTTAGACAAGCATATAGTTTAAGTACTTCTTTACTTGCATCCTTATTTTCTATTATAGTTTATTCTTTGATCCATGACAGTTTCAAACATACACAAAAGTAGAGAGAGCATGTAACAAACTGCCATGTATTCATCACCTTTTTTTTACTGAGAAAAATTCACATTATAAACTTAAACATTTTAAAGTATATGATTCAGTGGCATTTGGTAAATTTACAATGTTATAAAACCATCATCTGTATCTAGTTCCAAAACATTTTAATCACTCCAGAAGGAAAACTCAGATTTCATAAAGCAGTTTCTCTCCATGCATCCTTCTTCTAAGCCCGAGGTCAGTATTTAAAAGTCATCATTATGCTGCTTTACACAGTGGCTACACCAGTCTGCATTCCCACCAATAGTGCACTAGGGTTCCCCTTTCTCCACATCATCGCCAGCACTTGTTGTTTGTTGATTTATTGATGATAACCATCCTGACAGGTGTGAAGTGTTATCTCATTATGGTTTTTATTGCATTTCTCTGGTGATCATTGACATTGAGCTTCTTTCCATATGTCTATTGGCCATCTGTATATCCTCTTTGGAGGGGTGACTATTCAGGTCATTGACCCGTTTTTAATTGGGTTGTTTTGTTTATTTTGGTGTTGAGTTTGGTAAGCTCTTTATGAATTTTGGATATTAACCCCTTATCTGAGGTATCAGCAAATATGTTCTCCCATTCAATGAGTGGGCTTTTTATTTTGTCGATGGTTTTCTTCACTGAACAAAAACTTTTTAGTTTCATGTAGTCCCATTTGTTCATTTTTTTATTTGTTTCCCTTGCCTTGCCCAAGGAGATATATCAGAAAAAATATTGCTATGATAAATGTCTGAGATTTTACTGCCTATGTTCATATATTTTTATATATGTTATCATTTTTGATCCATCGTATTCTGTATTCTTGCTAGTGTTCAAATTATCCCATATTCGGCTAGTGGGAATTCAGTCCTTTTGAGTTAGTTCCTGTGCTATTTTGAAATATACCTGTAATGTTTGGTAATTTACTTGCTTTATGACCCTTATGAGGGTGGACCCTCCAAAATATCCAGAATTATCTTCTGGTTGGCAGGCCCCTTGTAGTACAGGCTTCCCCACTATATGAGGTTCTAGGAACCCATCTGTATCAGTGTACCAGCTGGCATTTTTGTGAGAGGCTACGTTCGGTCTCAGTGAATGTTTTTGAAGATTCTTTCAGTGTGTTTGCCCATTTCATGATGAGTGATTTACGAGCACACCTGCCCACACCATGCTGAGTGTTCAGTAGTGTTTGACCAAAAATGGCATGACCCCTGTACCCCCACCCACCCTATTCACCCGATCTTACCCTGAGTGACTTCTTTTTTATTTCCTCAGATGAAAAAATGTCCTGATAGGGAAATGTTTTGCTGATGTAGAAGAGGTGAAACAAACAATGGCAGAAGCACTAAAAGGCATCAAAATGAACAAGTTCAAAAACCGGTTTTAGCAGTGGAAAAAACTGTCTTGATAGGTGTATTGCATCAGATGGAGAGTACTTTAAAGGTGACTGAAGTTTAACCATGTAAGAATAAATAGACAGTTTTTTTTATAAATAAATTCCAGATTTTTGGCTCCCCCATCACATTATTCATTTTCTAATTCAAACCTCTAATCAGTCATTCCTTTAAGGAGCCCTTGATGCCATCTAGTGGGAAAATTAGAGACCACAGTATGGGTGCTAAGGGTGCTCATTGCTACTGGGATTTCATTATTTCTAGAGCTTTTCAGTGAAAAGAGTTAAGAAAGATGTATGTTTTCAGTAAGTGGAAAATAAAACATAAAATATTAATTACTATATTCCCAGTAAAATTTAAATTAATAGGGTTTTAATTTATTTGTTTAATTATATAACTTTTCTCTCTTCTCTTAAGTATCTTAGATGTTAATGACATCAACATCATTACATATTTCATGGATTCAAAATAACAGTACAACTATTACCACCAGGAAAAAATGCTTAATGAAGCCTAATATTTCTTCATGGCTCTTTTTGTCCATTGGCTACATTACATTAATGATGCACAGTCAAAATAATGTGCTCTAATGTCACTTGAAATAATTATTTTTCCTGTGTGGTTATGATATATAGCTAGGTTTTCCTTTAATTTTCATAGTCATACTTAATAAAATCTAAATATATTCAATATTTATACCTAAATGAGGATTTTAGAACATTTTAACCCCAGTAACTTTCTTATCATAAATAATTTTGCTTTCACTTTGGCTTTTTATATTCCTCAAATTAGTAATTATTATTACATTTTGCTGAATGAAAAACACAATTAATTGTAAGAGGAACCATTATTTTATCTACTCCAAAGAAAGAAAAGTGCTTTTAATTAAACCATGATACATCAACATATAAGGTTCATCTCAGTTTCAGAAATGTTGGAAAGGTTTTCTAAAGTGCACCTTACAGTCAATTAAATATGATTATTATTGCTGTTTGATAGAGTTGATCTCATTTAGTTTTACCTATGTTTATCAACTTCTTTGTTTTTAATTTTTAAACCTCACTCCTTCCTTTTGAGTTAAATTTCTCTTTTTGTAGTAGATATTTGGTTGTTATTTTAGTGTGGCTCTGTGGCTGGTAAAAACTCAAGACCTATGCCTGGAATTATTTTAATTTTTTAAAATTTAAGTACAACTTTCATAGTCAACTGTATACATATTAACTGTACAGGTTGGTGAATATTTATACATACGAATGCCTTTATAACCACCATCCAGTTTCTGAAAATATTTTCAAATTTGTAGAATTCTAGTTTGAAGAACTTTGGGGAGGAAAGAGTTTGGTATTTTTGAAGGAGGTTGTTTGTTTGCTTGGCTAGATATGGTGATAATTTTCTATCATGTTATGCTTTCAGTTGTTGTTCTTATTAAGCCTGCTATCTAATTAATTGCTGTTCCTTGAAAGATAATTCATTTTTCTCTTGAGTTACTTTTAACATCATCTTGTCTTTGACATTCTGAATTTTACTAATATATGTGTCCACCTGTGAATTTATTTTATTTTTCCAGACCAACATTTGTACTTCCTGAACCTGAAGATTAACATTTTTCATCACATCTGAAAAACTTTCAGCTACTATCTCTTTGAATATCAATTCTCCCCTTTTCTCTATACAGATTTCCTCTATTATCTGAAACTAAAGCATTCCTATAAAAACTTTCTTAAGCTTAAATGATGTAAAGTGAAGAAGCAATTAGCATTCATTTCTATGTAAAATTTTTTAGTGTTTTCAGATGCAAAATTCAACGCATGCACAATGTCTATTTGTTCACCATGAAACACTTAATTGTATCCAGTTTTACAGTAAGTGTAACACACCTAGGAGCTCTCTTATGTTTTTCTGATACATTAGGACACATCTTGCTAATAAATGCACAAAATAAGTGGAAATACAGAGTTCATAGCTATGGTGGCTTGATGCTCAGATTCTGAGTGTAGTTCCTAGAGAAGGAGCTTGATGGTGCAGCTCGTGATGCTTGAGGTGCACGCTGACTCTATAATGTCTTACTGCAAAACAAACACTGAAGGCTATTTTTGCTTTTTACCCTTTTTCATAAAAGTGATATTCCGCTTCAGATTTCTTTCAGTTAGCAAAAACAGGTACAAATGTAGTTCTTTTATAAAAGTGAAGTGGCTGAATGTGAATTTTTACAAAGTTGATGATACTTGTATTGTCTCACTTTGGAATTCTATTAGATGTATGTTGAAACTTCCCAGTCTATCTTCCATGTCTTTTTATTTATTTATTGGCATTCTATTACAGTTGTCCCAATTTTCCCCCTTTCCCCTCCTCCTCCACGTCTTTTTAAAAAATCATTTTTATTGAGGTATAATTTTAAGCGTACAGTTTTATGAGCTATAACTAATACTTATATCAGGGTAATCATTACCATAGTCAACATATAGGTCATTCACATCACTCTAAAAAGTTCTTTTAAGCTCCTTTCCAGACATATATCTTATTTCAATCTCTAGGCACCCATTGACATGCTTTCTATCTTTATTGGTTTGTTTTGACTTTTCTAGGATTTCACTGAATGAACTCTTGTGTCTGGCTTTGTTTACTCACATAATATCTTTGAGATCTATCCATGTTTTGGGGTATATTAGCAATCTGTTTCCTTTTATTTCTAAGTAGCATGTCATTATATAAACATGCCACAATTTGTTCAGCAATTAATCAATTAGAGGGTATTTAAGTTGGTTTTAATTTTAAATTGTTATGAATAAAGTGCTGAACATCCATGCATGAACATATGGTTTTATTTCTTTTAGGTAAATACTTAAGAGTGGCATAGTTAGGTCACATGATAAATGTATATTTAACTACTTAAGAAAACTCCAAACACTCTTCCAAAGGGGTTGCACCATTTAATAGTCCTGCCAGCAATGCATGACAGTTCTAATTGCTTTCCATCCTAATCAACACATGGTATTATTAGTCTTTTTAATTTTAGCCATCCTACTAGATGTATAGTGATTTATGATTGAATTTTTAATTTATAGCTTCCTGATTACTGATAATGTAGTTCCCTGAGTTTTGATTGTGTTTATTGGTAATTTTCATAATTTTTAAAAATTTCTATTTAAATATTTTATCTACTCTTTTATCTTGTCTTATTAATTAATTATGTATTCACTATATAGGCTGGATAGAAGTCCTTTGTCAGGATTATGTATTGCAGATTTCTCTCCTATTCTGTGACTTTCCATTTCATTTTCTTAATGTGTATGTCAAAGAAAAGAAGTTTTAAATTTGGGGGAAATCAAATTTATAAACATTTTTCTTCATGGTTTGCACTTTTCCTATCCTAAGAAACTTTTGCCTATGCCAAGGTGGTAAAGTTTTTCTTCTTCTTATAGGCATTTTATAGATTTTCCCTTTTACCTTTAGGTCTATAATCCATTTGACTTAATTTTTGTGTATGGCATCAGGTATAGATTGTTTCCTTTAAAAAAAATCTGGACATTTAGTAGTTCTGGCACACTTCTTAAAAGGACAATTTTTCCCCTATTGAATTGTTTTTGGCACCTTGTCAAAATTAATTGACCATATATCTGTGGGTCTTTTTCCAGACTCTTCCCTCATACCAGTACCACATTCTTAGATTACTATAGCTTTATAGAAAGTCTTTAAATCAGATATGATATGCCTTATAACTTTGTTCATTTATAAGATTTCTGACCATTCTAGGTTCTACTTTACCTTTAATAAGCAGATGGTTAGTTTCTTCAAAATATTATGTTGATATTCTAATTGGTTTAGTGTTGAATCTACAGAAAATTTGGAAAGAATTGATATCCAAACAAAAGTGCCCATCAGTTTTTCAATCCATTTATTTAGGCTTTCTTTAACTTCCCTTGGCAATATTTTCAACTTCTCAGTGTAAGTCTTACACATACTTTAAAAAATTATCCCTAATTATTCCATGTTTGGGGATGCTATTGAAAATGGTATTCTTTCCAATTTTGTTTTGTAATTGTTCATAGCTATTATGTAAAAATTTGTACATTGACCTCTTCTCCGACTTGGCTTAACTCACTTATTAGTTCTAGTAGCATTTTTGTAGATTCTTTAGTACTTTCTATGCAGACAAAAATCATATCACCATGAACAGGGACAGTTTTATTTCTTCTATTTCAATCCATGCCTTTTATTTTTCACTTGTCTGATTTCACTAGTTGGCACCTCTGGTATAATGGTTAATAGAGACAATGAAAGTAGTCATCCTTGCCTTATTCCCAGCCTTAGGAGGGAAACTTTCAGTCTTTTCACGATCATGGATGATGTTACTTACATGTTTTTCATACATACATTTTATTAGGTTGAGGAAATTCCCTTCTATTACTGGTTTTCTGAGAGTTTTTATTTTGAAAGGATTTTGAATTTTCTCAAATGCTTTTACTGCCTTTACTTGGATTGTCTTATGTTTTTTACTCCTTTATTCTTTTAATATGATGAATTACACTCATTGATGGTCAAATAGTAAATCTGTCTTGCATTGTTGAAATAAATCTCACATAGCCATGATGTGGTATCTTTTTTATATATTGCTGGTTCAATTTTCCAATATTTAAGACTTCTCCATCTATAGTTTTTAGTTTCTTCTTCAATTTTTGTCCCTTAGAAATTCCTATACTTTCTGTGAGCCTATTTATACTTTTAAAAGTATGTTTCACACATATTATTCAAAATTTCTTCGTGTTTGTTTGGGTGTATATTCATATGACAGGAATCAGGATTAAAAATATGCCATTTTACTGGTACTGAATTCTTCAATAGATCCTGACACAGTTTGGCTGGAAAAGAAAGTTTATATAGGGAAATAGTAGGCATGTAATGGTTTGAAACATAAGATATAGAGCCAGGTATTTCTGGCTACAGAAATTGCCTCTGCTATTTCCTTTGGACACATACCTTCTCTTGTTCATTTAACAAATATTTATTGAAGTCCTATATTTCCGTGTATCAGTCAGTGATAACTGATAACTGTGAAGAAAATACATTAAGCTAAAGAGCTAGAGAATGGCATAAGTGGAGAAAAGTTGGCTATTTTGTACAGTTCATGAGAGAATATTTCTCTGATGAATTACCATTTCAACAGACCTAAAAAAACAAAGGAGCAAATTCTTTAGATTTCATGGGGGAAAGCGTTTGTAGCAGAGGTAATAATAAATGTGAATTGTCTGAGGTGGGGGATATAGTGAACTATTCAAGAAACAGTACAGAAACCAGAGTGACTGGAGAAGAGTAACCGAGAGAGTGAGAGAATTGGAAGCTTAGATCAGGTTTGAGGAAGTAACAATTGGCCATGATATGGAGGTCAGATTTTACACTCAGTGAGACAGGAGCAATCGGAAAGTTTCTAAACAGAGGTATAATACAATATGACTTTTATTTAGCAGGACACCTTACGGCTGCTGTGTTGACAAACTACCATAAGGAGCAAAGGTATGAGTGGGGGGACTAGATAGGTAACCATTCCAATAATCTAGATGAGAGGTGATGAGTAAATTGGACAAGGAATAAAATGGTGGAGGTGGTGAGAAATGGTTACCAGTACATTCTCAATATATTTTGATGGTAGGGCTGATGGATTGAATGTTTGGTTTAAGAAGATAAGAAGAATCAAAAGTATCTCTAAGATTTTTGGTTTGAAAAACTTGAAAAGTAGATTTATCACCTCCCCAAATGAGGAAAAACTACAGGAGGAGCACATTTATGGATGTAGAGAATCAAGAGATGCCAAGCAGGCATCTGGGTATACAAATATTAGCTTCATGTGAGAGGCTGAAACCAGAGTTGTAAGTTGTGACTTAGTTTTTACATGTGTAAAATATGATGGTTAATTGTACCTGCCTTATAGAGTTTTCATTAAATGAGATCACATATGAAAAATGCTCACCATGGCACCTGGAACATAGAAATCATTCAATAAATGGTAGTTTTATAAAACTGGAAGAAGAGTTGAGGCCAGACTTTGTAGGAAGGGTCTTGGATCATTGTCTAAGGAACTACACTTTCCTGTATTCTGAAAGCAACAAATAACCAAAGGGGATTGTTGAGAAGGAAAGTGGCATTATCACAGTGGTACAAAACTCTGCAGAGGATCAAGGAGAGTGAGTATCAAGAGTACACTGCTTGATTTGATGGCAAAGAAGTCACTGAAAACCTCAAAAGGATGGTTTTGGTGGTAAGAAAGCACTTTTTCATAGTACAAGGAGATTAACAAGTAACTTACAGGTGAGGAATTAGAAGTAAAAAAATGAAAGGAGAGAAATAAGCAAGTAAAAGAAGGATCCAAGTAAAATAAAGATGGAGAAGTTAGCTTTGAGGAGGTCAGGTAACCTAGTAGCTAATCTCTCCAAATTCTTGCCCTGCATCAAGGCTCTTCAAAGCCCTTAGCTTACCATGACATGCAATCTACAACCTATGTATATTTTGTGCAAAGAAGAATGGCTTCTTCACTTTCCCTTTCCCCCAAGCACACACACACGAAGCCGAACCTTCAGATATCTTGGACCATGTTATTAGGCCAATCTGAAATGGCAAACTTAAATCACCCCCCTGCCCTAATGCAAACTAACTCTTCCACTCATGTTCATGTCCTCAAGGAAGCCCGCTGTTACCATCACACCACACAGTATGCCTCTGACCTTCTTCAGCACTTGTCTGTACTCCTTGTTTGGTCTTTACATGCTATCTTTTGTTGTTATTTATCTTTTGTGTATATCTCCTCTTTCTTCAATCAGATTATAAGGTCGTCAAGGGCCTTATTCATCTTTGTATTTGCAGTAATAAGCACACACAAGAAGTGCTAACTGGCTATTGTTGATGATGACTACAATAATGTTAATCGAGGAATAATATCATCAAACTATAGCAGCCTGGTGAGTCTACTTTAAGAGGAACTTATCAAGGGAATAGAAATACGCACCTTAGCCTAAAAGGAATTTGTCCCTTATGGTTATGCTAAAGTCACAATACTTCTTCTCCACATTGGTGCTCCCATGCAACTATTTGAACATATAGCATCCAACTTACATTACACCTTCTGGCTTCTAAGCCTTTAGCTCATTTAAGGTTGTTTGCTTTCTAGTGAAAACTAGGGACACACCTTAATCTCATTTAAATCATCCTTTGGGATGCAAAATTTACTCCAAGTAATTTACTCTACATTCATAATGTGTGAATCCCAGTTAATTTCACAATGAATTCATTATGCCTGTTACTCTCCACTATTTTGACTTTTCTCTAATTTCCAAGTTTCAGTTGAAGTCTACCCGGGCTTGCATTAATGTAATCAGCAGGGTCAGAAAGCCCATCTAAGGGTTTAAACTAGAACAAAGGGCCATTATAGGTGATGATGGGGTAATGACATGATACAAGTGACTTCGTAATGCTATACATTGTCTAGACTTTTATGATTTATACCTTAGACTAAGGGCTGCTATATAAAGACAGTTTCTGAACCTCCTTCTTATGTGTGGATGAATCTTATGTTTGCGGAGTTTCTCATAAAATGAATTTGAATAAGGCAGAACTTGCCTCTCACCGTAGAAGCTAAAAAAGCCTTTCCTAACACTTCCTACAGTTAGTGTATGAGCACATGATCTAAGTCTCAGCTTTTCAGAGACATGGGACCTAGTGACACACAGAAGCAGAGACAGTGAGAAATTGTACTGGGGGTCACAGACTTGTCCAGTGTCTAGGGCCAGGACTCTGAAATTCAGGGTTCCATAGCAGCTGGAGCAGTATCCTTACTGTATAGCAGTAGTATCCAACCCATGGCCCGTGGGCCACCTGCCAGCCCCAGATGGCTATAAGTGTGGCCCTACACAAAACTATAAATTTACTTAAAACATGAGATTTTTTGGTGATTACACATTGCAATGTCATGCAAAATAAACATACCTATGCTCTTGCTATTTGTATACTGCATGGCTTCAGTTTTATGGTGGTATGTGGCTTCCAGTGTATTATCTTCCAAATGCAAACAGTAGAACTGACACCATCAGGTGTTACATGTGCTTGTGGTGACTTACCGAAGCAGCGATTATCAATAATGTTTCAACCTACCATTGTAATTCTAGGCATTTGCTGTTATTTAGAAGTCAGTTAAGCATTCTTACTTGATTATTAAAGGTACTTCCACACCTCGGTGGTACCTCACACATCTCCTGCCACGCTTTACAATCATCCCTCCAACTCTCCCAGCATGAGCAGCCGAGAGGGCTGTGGAAGGGCCCAAACCTTGCTTTCTATTTTCCTGTCAATTAACTTTCATAATAAAAGTAAATAAAGTCCCTTATCTATCATTTTTTAATCCCAGCACGGCTTCTACAATGTCTCAACAGAAAAAAGAACCCCCAAAAAGAAAAATTTCAGATTAAGGAAGATTGTTCAATGAAAAGTGGACAGGTGATTACTTTTTTGTTGAGGCAAATAGTAAGGCACTCTTCTTAATTTGTAGGGAATTTATGCAAGTTTTCAAACATTATAATTTGAAAGGACATTATATGCAAAAGCATGATGTGAAATTCAATGCATAAGAACTATTGTATCATAAGGACAAAATAGTGGAACTGAAAAAAATCTGTGTTCTCAACAAAATTTTTTTCAACAAGTTACAATTCGAGTGGATTCCATTGTAAAAGCTAGTTATGCGGTAGCATATTTAACACAGAAAAAAATCAAAACCATTTACTGATGGTTTTATTAAGCAATGTTTAGAAAGTGGGGCAGATATGATTTGCCCTGAAAAAAATGGGTATATTCCTACAATAAGTTTGTCTCACCAGACTATAGCCAGGCTAACTGAAGAAATTGGAAAATTTATCGAAAGAAGGTTGGAGAATAATTCTTCTAATTTTAAATTTTATGCTTTGGTATTCCAGTTTCTTTTCTTTATTTTTTTCTTTTTTTTTCTTTTTTTCTTTTTTTGCATGTAGCTATCCATATCTCCCAATACCATTTGTTAAAGAGGGTATTTTTACTCCATTTTATGCTCCTGCCCCCTTTGCTGAATATTAATTGACTATAGAGACATGGTTTTAATTATGGGCTCTCTATTCTGTCCCATTGATCTATGTCTCTGTTCTTATGCCAGTACCAGGCTATTTTGCTTACAGCGGCCTTGTAGTATAGTTTGATATCAGGTACTGTGATCCCGCTGACTTTGTTCTTCTTCCTTAAAATTGCTGAGTATATTAGGGGTCATTTATGGTTTCATATAAATTTTTGAAATGTTTGTTCTATATCTGTGAAATATGTCATCGGTATTTTAATAGGGATTGCATTGAATCTATAAATGGCCTTGGGTAGTATGGACATTTTAATGATGTTAATTCTTCCAATCCATGAACACGGGAACCCTAGTACACGATTGGTGGGAACACAGACTGCTGCAGCCACTGTGCAAAACAGTATGAAATTTCCTCAGAAAACTAAAAATGGAACTGCCTTTTAACCCAGCAATTTCACTGCTGGGAGTATACCTTAAGAATCCTGAAACACCAATTCAAAAGAACCTATGCACCCCAATGTTCATATCAACACAATTTATAATAGCCGAGTGTTAGAAACAACCTGATTGCCCATCAGTAGATGATTGAGTAAAAAAACTGGGGTACATTCACACAATGGAATACTATGCAGCAGAAAGAAAGAAGGAACTACTACCCTTTGCAACAGCATGGATGGAACTGGAGAG
>PVJD01006258.1:67816-101295 GCA_004026545.1 Mormoops blainvillei
TATATATATATATATATATATATATATATATATATATATATATATATATATATATATATATATATTTATATATTTATATATTTATATATAAATATAAATATAAAGGACCCATGGAAAAGGAGAACGGGGGCAGAGGACTGAATGTGGGAGGCGGTGGGCAGGGCAGGGGAGAGCAATAGGGGGAATATGGGAACAAGTAGCTGAACAACAATAAAAAAAAATTTTTTAATATTTTGTGCTTTGGCAATGGATGATAGCACTGATGCTACATATATGGCTTAACTTGCCATTTTTATTATCGTTATTGATGGTGAATATAATGTCACTGAAAAAATGGCTTCTTTGGTATCATTAAAATAAATAAATCAAGAGATTTATATGAAGCAGAAAAAAATATGTTAAAGTGAATTTCTTTGTCAACATAGCTTGTATAGTAACGGATGGTGCCCTAGTGATGGTAGGTAAAAGAGAGGGACTTGTAAAATTAATAGGACATGATGCAATTACCAGCCAAAACTCAAATCTGATGAAGTATCATTGCACAGTACATCAAGAAAATTTATGCGCAGAAGCTTTAAAAATGATAACTTCATGCAAATCATCATCAAGGCTGTGAATTTCATAAGAGCCAAGGGATTGAATCATTGCCAATTGTAGGAATTCCCTAAAAGTACTGATGCTGACTATGGTGACATTTACATTTTGGAAGTAAGATGGCTAAGTTGGGTCCAAATGTTGAAAAGATTTTATGATTCCAAATGTTGAAAAGATTTTATGATTTGTGACATGTTATCAAGTCGTTTAAGGCATTAAAAAACAAATTTGTACCAGAACATGACCAAGAAAACTGTCCTACAGATTTAGCATGTTTAGTGGATTTAACTGCTCATTTAAATGAGTTAAACATGCATCTCCAGGGTGAAAACCAACTTATCCATACCATGTTTCAAACCATAACAGCGTTCCAAATGAAACAAATTATGGCAAGCTCAAATTAAGGCAAACAACTTTATGCATTTCAAAATGTTGGCTAAACACAGTCCTGTGAACAGTGAAAAATATGCAGCCTTGTTTTTTTTTATTTAATACAGGAACTTGAAAACAGATTTTAAGATTTCTGGGAAAATAATCAATATTTTGCTATATTTATGACTCCATTTTCAGTTGACATAAATATGTTACCTGCCAATTTTCAAATGGAATGCATAGAGCTGCGATCTTACATTGAACTTAAAGAAAAAAAAAGTGGTCGTCTTTCTCCACTGAACTTTTATAGGTCCTATCTTCCAAGAGATAAATATCCCTTGCTTCACAATCATGCCTTGTTCATGTCATTGCTATTTGGCAGCACCCACATTTGCGAGCAACTATTTTCAAAAATGAAACACATGAAGAGTAAAATTAGAACCAAATTATCTGATGAGCACCTTGAGAACTCACTGAGAATTACAACTACTTCAATGAAACCAGGAATTGATGCACTAGTTTCTCAAATACAAAGTCAAACAGCCCACTAGTTTTATGTTGCCCTCTTTTCTTTTACTTTTATAATAAAAATATTTTTAAAATCAATGACATTTTATTATTTAGATATTTACATTTTCTATATTAGTGATTACACATTTGGGACCTGCTTGATGATTTTAATATTATCAAAATGGCCACTGCATAATTAGGGTTATTATGTGAGGGCTTTTTAGCTTATCTGTGGTGGCAGATATCACAAAAATTATGCATGGACTTTTTTTTGCTCATCAGTTTTCATTACTGTTTGTGTATTTATTTATTCTGTGGCCCAAGACAACTCTTCTTCCAGTGTGGCCCAGGGGTGCCAAAAAGGTGGACACCCCTGCTGGATAGGATTTGTACTATGGCTCTAGCTGTAGAGGAACCCTTATTCCTGTCTATTTTCAGTGTCCAGTTATTCTGCCTTTGTAGTAATTCTGTGGATGACATTATGTCCTCTCTCTACCCAGAATTTTTTATTTTGAAAAATCTAGAATATTCAGGAAAGTTGAAAGATTATTACAGTCAATTCCTGTATACCCTTCACTTGGATTTACCTATTTGTTAGCATCTTGCTACATTTGTTTCCTTTTTCTCTTACATATACATATGTTTATGTGTCAGCATATAACACATCATGACACATATCATGTATTATATATTTGAAAACAACTTGCAGATATCATGAGATTTCACCCCTAAATACTTCAGCACATATCTCCTAAGAACAAAGACAATCTCCTACACAATCACAATATCATTATCACACCCAAGATATATAATAATCATTCTACAAAGTCATCTAATATATAGTATGTACTCACATTTCCTCCAATGACCTCCAAAAGCCTTCTATGTTTTCTTTTTTCCAGTCCAGGTTCCAATGGATGTTTGTACATTGCATTTAATTGCTATATCTCTTTAGTCTCTTAAATTAAAACAACCTTTCCCCATTTGTTTTTGTTTTTCTTGACATCGACTTTTTTCTCAAGACTTAAGGCTAGTTGTCTTGGAGAACACCCCACATTGTGGATATATCTGACTATATCCTCAGGATTAGATCCGGGTTAAACATTCTTGGACAGAAGTACTTCTAATGTGCTATTGTGTACTTGTTATATCATATCAGGATGCACACGTCATATAGGTGATGCCAAGACTGATCACTTAATTACAGTGCTGATATCATATCTTGCCATTGTAAAAGTGCCTTGTTCCTTTTGCAGTTAGTGAGTAATCTGTGGAGTAAAACCTTGACACCATGTGAAGTTCTATTGCCCAAAACAAATTTTCACTCAATAGTTTTAGCACCAACTGTTGATCCTTATCTGATTAAGAATAACATTGGAGGTTGAAAATGTTGAATTTCTAATTTTGTCATACTTTCTACATTTGAAAATTAATATTACTGTGAAAAAAGAGAACCTTCCTTCCACCCTCACTATTCCCCTCACACCCATTATGTCAAACTCATGGATTATTTTAATTCAATAAATTACAATTCATTATATCATTATTTATGGCATTAAAATATCTCAAATTTGATTTGTGACATCCTTTAAACCAGTCCTTGTGTCCTTCTGACTTGAGCCCATTAGTGTTTGATTACTTCCTTTCTTTCTGGCATAACAAGATGTTCCAGGCTTACCTTGTATTTTTACCACTCCAGCCACATAATCAGTTACTTTCTAAAAGGCCCTGGTTCCTCAAACTGGATCCAGCAATACTTTAAAAAGATCATATACCGTGATCAACTGGGATTCGTCCCAGGGATGCAAGGATGGTACAAATTCGCAAATCAATAGACATAATACATCACATAAACAAAAGGAAAGACAAAAATCACGTGATCATATCAATAGATGTGGAAAAACATTTGATGAGGTACGACACCCATTCATGATAAAAACACTCAACAAGGTGGGAATAAAGGGGGCATACCTCAACATAATAAAGGCCATATATGAAAAACAACATACTCAATGGGCAAAAATTAAAAGCTTTCCCACTAACATTGGGAATAAGACAAGGATGTCCACTTTTGCCACTTCTATTCAACATAGTATTGGAAGTCCTATGCACAGCTATCACACAAGAAAAATAAATAAAAAGCATCCAAATTGGAAAGGAGGAAGTAAAACTGTAATTATTTGCAGATGATATGATAGTATACAGAGAAAACCCTATAGACTCCACCAAAAATTTACCTGACCTAATAAGTGAATTTGGCAAAACAGTGGGGTACAAAGTCAATATCCAGAAATTGAAGGCAATTTTGTATGCCAACAATGAAATATCAGAATCAGAAATCAGGAAAAAAAAATCCCATTTTCTATAGCAACAAGAAAAATAAAGTACCTAGGAACCTAGGAATAAACGTATCCAAGGAGGTAAAAGACCTGTATCCAGAAAACTACAATATGCTGAAGAAAGAAATTAAGGAAGACACAAATAAACGAAAGCACATACCATATTCGAGGATTGGGAGAATTAATATCAAAATGTCCATACTACCCAAAACCATTTATAGATTCAATGCAATCCCTATTAAAATGCCATGACATATTTCACAGATATAGAATAAATATTACAAAAATTTATGTGGAACCATAAATGATTCTGAATAGCTGCAGCAATTTTGAGAAAGAAAAACAAAGTAGGAGGGATCACAATGCCTGACATCAAACTATATTACAAGGCCTCTGTAATCAAAACAGTCTGGTACTGGCATAAGAACAGACACATAGATCAATAGAACAGAATAGAAAGCCCAGAAATTAACCCATGTCTCTATGATCAATTAATATTTGACAAAGGGGGCAGAAGCATAAAATGGAGTAAAACTAGCCTCTTCAACAAATGGTGTTGGGAGAGCTGGACAGCTACATGCAAAAAACTAAAAGTCAACCATCAACTTACACGATACAGAAAAATAAACTCAAGATGGATAAAAGACTTAAATATAAGCCTTGACACTATAAAAGTCTTAGAGGAGAACATAGGCAGGAAAGTCTCAGGTATTCCATGCAGCAATATTTTCACCGATATGTCCCCTAGAGGAAAGGACATAAAAGAAAGAATAAACAAATGGGGCTTCATCAAAAAAAGAAGCTTGACACGGCTAAAGAAAATATCAGCAAAATGAAATGGGAACCAATTGTATGGGAAAATATATTTACCAATGATACCTTGGACGAGGGCTTGATCTCCGATAAAAATTAATAAAGAAATTTAAAAAATAAAAAATAAAAGTAATGATCTTAAACATAGTAACTTGTTGGTTTGGAGATAAAATAAAACCTGAGATTCTAAAAGTAAAAAAAAAAAAAAATTAAAAAACAGCCCTGGTTCCTTTTTAGTGGGAAATAGTATTTAGAAACCAATAACTGAGCTCTAAGTATGCTCATGGCCACTGGGGTGTCATTACTTGTAAGCCCTTTGAATGGATAGAACTAGGAAATATATACATATATGTTTCAGAATATATATCTATATATGTAAAATAAATGAATATTGATGTTTCTGACATAAATGTAATATTAGGTGGTTATCATATGGTACTTATCTTTCTCTGACAGGCTTATTTCATGTAGCATAATACTCTCCAAGTCCACCCATGCTGTCACAAAAAGTGAAATTTCCTTCTTTTTTATGACCAAGTAGTACTCCATTGTGTAAATGGCCCATAGTTGTTTTACCCACTCATCTACTGATGGGCACTTGGGTTGCTTTCAGAACTTGGCTATTGTAAATAACACTGCAGTGAATATAAGGGTTCATGTATTCTTTTGAATTAGTGTTTCATGTTTCTTCAGATATATTCCCAGAAGTGTACTAGGTCATAAGGCAGTTTCACTTTTAATTTTTTGAGGAAATTCCATACTGTTTTCCACAGTGGCTGCACCAGTATGCATTCCCACAGACAGTGCATGAAGGCCCCCTTTTCTCCATATACTTGCCAACATTTGTTGTTTGTTGGTTTATTGTTGATAGTCATTCTAACAGGTGTGAGGTGATAGAATCTAATGAACCAATGAAATAGAAACAGACTCATAGATACAGAGAACAGACTAATAGCTGTCAGAGGAGAGGGGGGTTGGAATGCACCCCACTCAAATGAAAAAAATGAAGGGATTAAGCAAAGAAAAAGACAATAGTACAGTGATTACCAGAGGGAAAGCTGTGGGGATAGGTAGAAGAGGGTAAAGGGGGGATAAATGGTGATGGAAGGAGACTTGAGTTGGGGTGGTAAACACAATACAATATTCAGATGATGTATTATAGAACTGTACATCTGAAACCTATATAATTTTATTAACTGATATCACCCCAATAAATTCAATAATATTTAAAAATAAATAAATTTTTAAAATAAAAAGTGAAAAGAAAAAGATATTAGAGGACTTTCCTTTACTTTATATTACTTGATACTTATATCTCTTCTTGTACCATGAAAACCTCAGTTCTTAGTAACATTAATACTTGTACTTATTCTCTTTATCCTATGTGCACAAATATAATGTATTATTGACAATAAATTAACTAAATACAATTTATGATTACTTCGCTGCTGTTTTTGTCCTTACACCATATCAACTACTGATGTGTATAGTCAGAGAGCTGTGTTAAAAATTTTAAAATAAATTTTAATTTTCTCTCTGTGGTTTGCTAAAAATGTGATATTTAATTAAGTAATTTGTTTCTATTTGTACTAAATTTCAAGATGTGATTTTCATCCCTTTTTATTGAAATTTTAATATGAAAGCATTTGTTAAAAAGTCTAAAGTATCTAAAATGTTATCATTAAAGTTTTTCTTCTACTCTTATCCTCTATACCCAGTTTCCACTAACCCCCATGCAGTCTGTTTTATCCCTTCTCTATTTATTTTTGTAAAGAAAAATATACACATAAATTTATATGTATATTCTTATTTCTTACACAAAAAGTAGCATGCCATATTTTGCACATTTTCTTTTTGATTTAATAATATATTATACATTCCTGAAATTACACATTCTATTACACAGTTGTCTGTACTATATTGTGTTCCATATCTTAAAAGACTTTATCTCTCCCATAGTACCTCACACTATCTCAGGGTGACAGTAGATAAATTACAAAGATTTTGTGGTTGGCTAAACAAAATAATAATGGTCTAAATTGCAGCATAAACTGCTATGAGTAGACTTAAGAACACCATCCTGTAGTAAGATTAAGTTCCTTAAAATTGCTTAAAGGTGTTGCAGCAAATATTTTCCTAGGGATCTGAGGAATTACAGAGAATAAACAGCAGTCTATATTAAGGTTTATAGCTTGTCCAGCATCTACTCTAACAAACTTGATTACCAGAAAATTTTAGAAGCTGGAAAGTTTAGAATAAATACTACCCTAAAATTAAAAGACTTTTATGAAATACCGCTAGAGAGTTAAAATACTCACCCATCTGAAAACAGTTTCTTCACAATGATACCACCAAGATGTAATTCAGTACTGAATTTCCTTAACATTCTCAAATCATATAATGATAGGTCATATTTCTTGAGCTCCATTTTTTTCCTCCATTGCAGACTTTGTCACAAACAGAGCCTTTTCTTTGCCTGTAGTTATCACCAAGTTTACCTTTTTTTTTTTTTTTTTTTTTAGTGTGGAAAAGCATGTGTTGACTGGCAAGCTTTTGTGCCTTGATTAAAGTACTTGATTTTCTAACAAGCCAACATTGACCCAGAACACCCTACTTTTCTTTTTTTTTAAATTTTATTTATTTTTAGAGAGAGGGGAAGAGGGGGAGAAAGAGAAGGAGAGAAACATCAATGTGTGGTTGTCTCTCGAGTACCCCTCTACTGGGGACGTGACCCACAACTTGGCATGTGCCCTGACTGGGGAATCAAACAGGCAACCCTTTGGTTCACAGACCAGCACTCAATCCACTGAACTACACCAGCCAAAGAATGAACACCTTGTTTTTTAAAGTGAGATTAGGAAGATCCAATCTAGAGCCTTGCTACTTAAAGTGTGGTCCAGGAACCATTATCATCATCATAATCTGGGAGCTTATTAGACATGTTAAATCTCAGGCCCCCACTCCAGAACTATCAAGTCAGATCTATATTTAAACAAGATTCCACAGGTGGTTTATGGTGCATATTAGAGTTTGAGAAGCAGTCATATTATGTTTGAATAAAAGAATCCAACAGGTAAGAGTAATATTCTAATAATCAGCAACTGGATGGTGTTAATCACATTTGTTGCTACTGCATGGGGTAGGGGAAAGATAATGATGGAGTGGAGTCACTGTGTAAAGTGATGGGGTGAGGGAGGGAATATTAAGAAAGATTACTTAGATGGTACCCAAACCAGATGTTTGATTCTGCCAAAACGCCAGAGAGGATTTTAAAACTCCATTCACTCCAACCAAACAGAGTAAGGAGGCATGGGGAGAGAAAAGGAAGAGATACAGATAACATCGTAGAAGATGGATAATATCAGAAAATAGGAGCTTCAGTCGTGTTGCTAGATTCATTGTAATTAGGGTGCAAATTACTGATGAAGGAAAGATTATGAATAAGGCACCAGTTAAGAGCAGCCAGTAGAGCAGGCAGTAGTATCCAGCTCAGAGGTACTGGCTTCCAGCACAGTAGAATCCTTCCCCTCCTCCTGATTTACTCTCCAGTGATTGTGAGTTTCTGAAGACTTACATGTACCTGATGATAACAAAGATTTTCTGAAACTTTTTTTCCTTGATATGCAATCTACAAATTTTAATGTATTTTCTTGATTAATTAAATCTCTTCCCATAATGTTGCCGTAAGAGTGCGTTGTTTATGTGACTGTGTAGAGGGGCTTAGGGGGAGACAATCAAATGTGTACCCCTAGATCTAATAGGAAAAAAATGTGCCAGTGAGAAAGTGAGTGAAGAGGGTAAGATGTCCCTCAAATTATTATAGCAACCCCCAGTTCATGCTCGATCAAAACAAGGGTGAGTTATATCCTTAAATTCAGTACTGGAAGGCACCATTGAAATCCTTTGCTTTTCACTTATTACATGTCTTTATGACTTCCAATTCAAGGCCAAGAGAACCCTCTTCTCTCCCCCAAGAGTGGGGAGTAGCCAAAATCTGAACTAAATCATCTGAATCTGCTATGATTTTTACTCACAATCTACAAAGTTGAAGTTCCTCACTGAGAGAGAGAGGTTGGTTAGGTAATACTTCCCCAAAATAGAACCAGGCCATATAGATCCTATTTTACTTTCTATTTTCGCTGGAAAGATATTTATTTATTTTCTTCTAATTTTGCAATAATCTGCATTGTTTGAGGCTTTGTCTGTACTCTCCTCTATCACAACTCCTTTCAAATCCTTGTTTAGAATCACAGGGAGGGAGAGAGGCAACTTTCATCTGAATTTTCAATAACCCTATCAAAAAAAGAGAACCCTGAAAGAAATATTAAGACCACCATTTGTGTACATGAAATAGCCTGAAGTGTACCCAGTGATTTCTTTTAATAAAGAAGCAAGTATAATAAATTTGTTTCACAGGGTAATACTGAAATTGGTTTCCTCCATGCACAAAACCATGAAGATATTTATATATAATTTATCTTTCTAAGTTGTCATGTGGCAAAAGACCACTTGCTGTGCAGCAGGCTTCTCTTGCTACTTAGAGAGAATTACGTGATTAAATAGAGACCTGAAAAGTTTTGAACAAGCATTGAAGAAGAAAAGGTTTCCTCTTCAAGTCTTAATGAAGTGAGCTCATTCCTCCTCCAACATCAACTTAGCCTTGTGTAGTTTGTTTTCTCGCGGGTTAATCACTGACCAGAGCCACAGTGCGGACCACCAGTTTCCAATAAACCATAAAAGGCCGATCAGCAGCCATTGTGCTTTTCTGTAGGGCTTAGCAGACAGCAGCTGAATAAACCTGTTCAAAGTCAGAACAGTCAAGCAGGAGCGCAGAGGCCCAACTGGTGCCTCTGGTGAATCCTGAAGAGCAAATTAATTTATTAGGACATAATTGATAGCATATACAAATACACTAGCCAAAGATTCCCCCATGCTAATTTCTGCATAATTAAATATGGGGCAGTTAATGAATAGTGTTCCGGGAAAGCAACATTATGATAAATATCCAATTATTACGTACTATGCCCTACACTTGCTATGTTATATGCAGTCCAATGCCTCTACTTTTGGGGTTTAGAGAAAATCCAGAGGGAAAGAAAAGACTTAACAAACTGTGATTCCTCTGAATTAAGCTTTAAATAAAGGCTGTTGCAAGTGAAATACAGCCAGAAAGAGAATTATTTGAATATGTAGGAAAAGGAGGACATGAAATCTATCAATTATATTTTCATGCAAATTCACATGTTCTTCCTTCTTTGGAGAGTTTTCACATTTGTGAGTCTATTGAAAGCCTTTGTGCAAACATTGTCTAAACAAGGGCTTCCATTTAAAAATAAAAAACAGAACTCTACCTGCCAAGGTAAAGATTGTACTGTGAGCAGCTGAAATAGTGCGGAACAAACAAACCATCATCTTCTGTACTCCTGGATGTATGGGGTCCTCTGGTACTGGTTCTTTTTTGTTTTTGCCCTTTCTCTGAAACTTGGTTTGGAAATTACTGCCAAAAACTGTGCTTAGCAAGTCAGTACGTGAGATTCAGTGGTCTTTCCTGACTCACAATGGAGCAACAACTCCATCAAGCACTTTCTGATGTGGCTGTTGGCTACTGACTCCAGAGATTAAGAAAACAAAACAAAAGGGGGAACAAACATTCCTTGGTAAAAATAAATAACCCCTCACTGACCAGCTTGGTTGACTGAGCTTTTGAGTCACAGCATCAGTATGCATAGGGAATGTCAAATTTCTAAATTGTGCCATTTTTCTCCAAAGGATCTTAGAAGCAACCTTTGAAGATGGAAGAGATGGTCCGCTTTGTGCTTATAAACAAAAGTGGCCTCCCCCATCATCACATTCTCCCCTAACACCTGATGCTGATAGGTGAGAGAAAGGCAGACACTTTCACTTCCTGCCTTCTTCAACAAGGATTTTCTTCTGAGGTGTCTCAGATCTGTTAAGAGTTCATTGTCAGTCAGAGTTACATTTAACTTCCCAAACAGGAGCCTCTTCTAACACATTTCAACTGCTTGTCTCCAATTGTTGTTGAAGGTCTTGGGCTTTCCAAATTATGTGCTGTTGGTTAGTATGTGACATGATACTAAAGGCAGAGGTAATAGGAGGCTTCCCACATCTGCTCTGGTCAGTTTCTTTTCCCCAGCTGGCACCAGTGTGTCATTTCTATTCTCCACACCCTTGGAGTTTCTGACAGCTAAAGCTGCCAGATAAATGATCATTCTAGATACATTTGTGATGCATGATATGCCATAGAAAGCAACCAACATTTGAGTGACACTTAGTATCACTTTATATATTAGAATATGGGTGTTCATGTGTGTATCCTCTATGTGTTTTCTTTTGGGATCCTGATGAGTTTTCAGCCCATTGATGTTGTTTATTACAGCTTTGAGCATCATACGAATTTAAATCAACAGAGTTTGTGTTTCTGAGGCCTTACATTGCCATTTGGCCTTCAGAAGACAAATGACTATGATAGATGTCCTTCCAAACTAAACAGTACTTTGGAAAAAGGAGAGCACAATTTTGATCCTACCAGCAGAGAATGGGTTTACATTTTCCAAAATAATCTAGAGTCAAAAATCTAAGGATACTTCCACGCGGAGAAAAATAACCTATACATTAAGTGACTTTTAAAAAGGTAGATGGCCCATGGGGGAAATTTTCAACTGAGAACATGGATCTGAGAGGGAGAGAAGTGTTAACATGAGCAAATCAGAGAGAGGATCATTAAACATGTTTTCAACTCACCTGACTCACCAACAAACCCTAGCTGAAGCCAACACCAGTTCGCATGGCCAAAGGGGAACCATGGGGATCATTTGTCTGTGTCCCATTATTAGGCAGCTTTCCAGTGGCCACTTTATTCTGGAGTCTTGCATGCAAATGCTTGAAACTTGGGTTTTACATGTAATTTGCTATTTTAGAGTGGTTTTTTCTCTCACCTGCATACCCCATGGGAGAAGTCCTGATTGCTTTAATTCTAACATTTGGAGTGGAACTCATTCATGAAACTTTCTGGCTGCGTGACTCAAATGAAGGCTTCTCTTTCCTCTTTTTGTTCTCACAAGAAAATTAATTCACTTGAAGAGCCTCTTAATCCCATTTTTTCAATCAACAATTGCCACTTGTATATCGCTCTAATAGATTAAGAAGTGGGATGATGCGGTTGTCTGGTCTAATTCAACCCTATTCAGGTAGCCGCAGACCAAGGCACTTTGTAGTGCCAAGTGCAGAGCTCAACAGGAAGACTTTTGCTATCATAATTTCCTGTGGAGCTATGCACTGCCCCCACTGAGGAGCCTGAATTACTTTGAATTAGGCTCGACAACCACAGAGAGTCGAAATCCAGCAAGCAACAATAACCAACTCTTTGAGCATGACTTGCATGGGTTATTTTTGTCTTTGCATTAGCACAGAAAGGAGGAATCTCAAAATGCACATCTATTTAAATGACAGCAACCTGCCATAAATCAAGTGTGAAACAAAAGAGAAAACAGTTAAAGTGAGAGAGAAGTTGGAGCGGAGGAAAAATGAATCAAAACAGTTTATAAAAACTTCATAGTTTGAGCCTGTGAAAATTTTCAGGCCTACATGATCACCATGACAACCTAGAGCAAGCCCATGTTGGATAACCACATCAGAAAGGAGCTGTTTTGTAAGAATGAAGCCCTCTCGTGTTCATCTTAAGTTCAAGTTTCACTTTTGAAAGCCCTTCAAAAGTCACAAAAATAAAAATGTAAATATAAAAATGTGCCAAGCTTCTTTGGTTCTCTGGTAACAGACAAACATTCTTGTATGAATTTGAAATGATCTTATCATTAAGACCATTCTAAAACCCCATGCAGGCATCACCTCAAGTAGGTGGTGTTTGAATCATAAAGCAACTGCTGCAAAGTCTCAGAGCCAAGTGGGAAAGAAACACACATACACTCAATTATTTAGCAGATTCTATGAATCATGGAAATTGGTAGTGTATGGTTAAAATGCATTATTTCCAAAGATACCAGTTAAACAAAATGTCCTAGGTAGGGAAACTGAGATCTCAGTTCTATCCGCTTTAACTCCTTAATTATTACCGACATAACCCCAAAAAATGAATTAAATCTAAATAAATATAGGTTTCTCTTTTTAAGAGTTCCAATCCCTATTCCTACTATTTTACCTTTCTGTGTTCAGAAAATAAAGAGAACAAAGAGGGAGTCCCACTGATTCAAAACTAGCAGAACAGCCAAACAACAGAACACAACTGTTCTCTCATGCATGACTGGGATTAGGATAAAAGCAGAAAAAGACTTCTGAGAAAAAGAAAACAACAAAAGAAACAGGAGTGCTGACAAAACTTTTTTTTCTTTCTATTGAGGCAAAAGAGATAAGAAAAAAAAAAAAAAACCAAGACCGCTTTTAGAAAGATAGAAGAAAGATTACCAAACAGAAGTAAGGGCTTTTACCTCCTGTTTTACTTTTAGCCCAATCTGGTCAGAGAAACAAAGCTCAGAAGTAAAGTAGATGATAACCTAAGACACTTGTGCAATTTTCACACTCAGAGAAGACTTGTTGCTATAAGACCTACTTTTATGGTCTCAGTTCATTATTCTCTCAAATATATAGACTGTGGGACAATGTCTCCTGACTGGAATTTTTCCCGGCACAGTTAGGACAAGATGCATGTGAATTCACTCATTCTTTGGAGAAGGAATCGAGAGATGGTAGGAGAGCTTTTGCATTGGGAAACCACATTCACAAATTAAACATAATTGTTTAAAAAAGTATGACCCCGAGGTCAACGCCACCAGCGTGGCATCACTGGATGGCTGAAGGGAGGGATTCAAAGCTCAGGCAACTGCAAATTTTGATTCAGGGCTCCTTACAAAGGCTTTCAGATCAGTCATATTCTGCTGTGACTCCCCTGAGCCCTCTCTCCTAGAGTGTTTACAGATCACATTAGGCTCTCATGATTAGAGGGCCAAGTAGGCTGCCAGGTTTTTAAAGTTTTTGACCTCAAAGATTCTTACCACACTTTAAAACAGAAATTAGATTCTTACCCTATTACTATTAGCCATGTTGACTTTTTAAATTCTGTCAGCTCACATAGTAGAATCTACTTACAAATATATTTGAACCATTGAAAAGCCAATGGACAGATAGCCTGCTCATATGATCTAAAATAAAGTATATTCACAGAAACTGGAAAATGAATAGAAGAGTTTATGTTTAAGTAGAAGCCTCTATTGACAGAAAAAAATGCCTTTGATGTACATGACATGACTGCATAACACACACTAGTAAGACATAGTTGATAATATGAAACTATTTTTTAGATATCTAATACAACATTTTCTCATGTTTCTCTCCTCTAATACACCCAACAAACATACCTCAACAATTCTATAGAGTTTAGGTACTCTGTGGAAAACTGATGAGTACCAGCTCTGTGCCAGGCATGTAAGTGCATCCTCTTTGATGTAATTTTCTAAAAAAAAAAAAAAAAACAACCTCTGTGAGTCCACATCAGCATGCCCATTTTGCAGTATACTATGCTGTGCACTTCCATTCTTTAATTATTTCAGCCAACACTGAATTAACACCTCCTATGTTCAGGTACTGTAAAGTTGCTAAGGATAAAATGACAATGTTATAGAAATGGCCTCTGCATACCTGGATCTTCAAATCTAGTTAAGGAAGCAAATATTAAACAATCGATGTAATGAATAATTATTTACTTACAATTATGCTAAGTGTCACAAAGAAAAATCAGGGCACTATGAGAGCTGAGTAAATCTGGTCTAGAGTGAAAAATGAGGAGACAAAGAGGAAAAGTACAAGAGTTCTTAAGAAGAGGAAGAGCTTGCATTTATATACATCGATGATGAACTGTTAGAAAGAGAACTAAGAAAATAATCCCATTTACAATTGTGTCAAACAAATACCTAGGAATAAATTTAAGCAAGGAGATAAAAACCTGTACTCAGAAAAATATAGGAGGACACTGAAGAAAGAAATTGAAGAAGATACAAATAACTGGAACCATATACAATGCTCACATATAGGAAGCATTAACATCATTATAGTACCCATACTACTCAAAGCTATCTATAGATTCAATGCAATTCCTATCAAAATATGAATGACATATTTCACAGAACTGGAACAAATAATTCAAAACTAAATATGGAACCATAAAAGACCCCGAATGGCCACAGCAATCTTGAGAAAGAACAAAGTTGAAGGTATCATGCTGCCTAATATCAAACTGTACTACAAGGCTATAATAATCAAAATAGCATGGAAACAGACACATAGATCAATGAAATAGAATAGAGAACCCAGAAATAAACCCACACTATGGTTAATGAATATGTGGCAAAGGAGGCAAGAACATACAGTGGGGTAAAGACAGTCTCTCCAATAAATGGTGTTGAGAAAAATTGGACAGAAATATGCAAAATATTAAACTAGACCAACTTCTTACACAATATATAAGAATAAACTCACAATGGATTAAGATTAAATGTAACACTTGAAGCCATAAAACTCCTAAATGAAAACATAGGCAGTAAAATCTCTGACGTTTCCTTTAGCAACATTTTTTTCTTCTACATCTCCTCAATCAAGGGAAACAAAAGAAAAAAAATAAACAAATGGGACTGCATCAAACTAAAAGTTTTTATACAGCAAAGGAAACTAGCAAAAAAAATGAAAAGACAACCTACTGAATACAAGATGTTATTTACCAATGATATATCCAATAAAGGGATAATATACAAAATCTATAAAGAGCTCATACAATTCAACATCAGAAAAACAAACAATCCAATTAAAAAATGGTCTGAGGACCTGAATATACACTTCTCTAAAG
This sequence comes from Mormoops blainvillei, assembly GCA_004026545.1. Taxonomy (NCBI): domain Eukaryota; kingdom Metazoa; phylum Chordata; class Mammalia; order Chiroptera; family Mormoopidae; genus Mormoops; species Mormoops blainvillei. The sequence goes on from PVJD01006258.1 coordinate 83,315, forward strand.
AAGATATATAGATGGCCCATAGACATCTAAAAAGGTGTTCAGCATAACTAATCATTAGAGAGATACAAATTAAAACCACAATGAGATATCACCTCACACCTATAAGAATGACTATTATCAATAAATCAACAAACAACAAGCACTGGCAATGATGTGGAGAAAAGGTACCCTCATGCACTGTTGGCGGGAATGCAGTATTGTGCAGCCATTATGAAAAACATTATGGAGGTTTGCCCAAAAATTAGAAATGGAACTACCTTACAATCCAGCAATTCCACTTCTGAGTATGCAAGGCCTGTTTGGAAAAAGTCCAGCCATTGTTAATATAATGAGAATGGTGTACATGACATCAATGTAACCTTTAAGCCAAGGAGAGTGGACTGGATGTGCATGTGTGAACAATGATGACTTTGCTGTTCTAGACAGTGGAGGCAATAAACATAGTTGAGTGAGCATGTGTACTGTGTGGTCGTTGCATTCAAAATGACTGAGTAAGTAGAGCAATGAATCTGCATCAAATTTTGCATTAAGCTTGAACATTCCTCCCTGGAAACTATTTGGATGATTCAGAAGGCCACAGCTATGGGCAACTGGTGATTCACGACAATGTGCCCGCTCATGCATCTCATCTTGTGCAGAGTTGTTTGGCAAAACAAATCACGCAGGTGACTCAGCCCCACTACAGCCCAGATTTGGTGCCCTGCAAGTTCTTGCTTTTCCCAAAACTAAAATCACCTTTGAAAGGGGAGAGATTTCAGACTATTGGTGAAATTCAGGAAAATATAATGGGATAGCTGATGGCAACTGGGAGAACTGTGTGTGGTCCCCAGGTACCTACATTGAAAGAGACTGAGGTGTCATTGTCCTATGTAAAATATTTGCTATATCTTTTTCAATAAGTTTCCCTACTTTGTATAATACATGGCTGGATACCTTCTGGACAGACCTCATATATTAAAAAAAAAACAAAAAAAAACCACTGATTCAAAAGAATCATTGCAGCATTATTCATAATAACCAAGATATGGAAGCAACTCAAGTGCCCATCAGTAGATGAGAAGATAAAAAAGCAGTGGTGCATATATACAGTGGAATATCATTCAGCCTAGAGAAAAGCAAAATATTACCACTTGCACCTAGAGGGTGGACCTAGAGGGTACTATGCTAAGTGAATAAGTCAGTCACAGAAAGACAAATACCATATGATGTCGATTATATGTGGAATCTAAAGAACAATATAAAGAAACAAACAAGAGAAAAACAGACTAAGAGATGAAAAGATTGCAGAGGCAGACATGGCTCATCTCTAGGCACAACCACATCAAAATTACAACTAAAATATCGAACAACCATCACTCAGAACTGTCAGAAATCTAGTTGAATGGAAGTCTGGCAACTACAGAATTAAAGAAACAACATCCAGCCAGAAGAAGAGAAAAAGCAAGAAATTAGAAACCTATTTGAAAAAATAATGAAAGAAAACTTCCCTAATTTGGTGAATGCAATAGACATGCAAGTCTAGGAAGCACAGAGAGTCTCAAGCAAGATGGATACAAAGAGGCCCACTCCAAGACACATCATAATTAAAATGCCAAAGGTTAAAGATAAAGAGAGAATCTTAAAAGCAGCAAGAGAAAAGAAGTTAGTTAGCTACAGGGGTGTCCTCGTTAGACTGTCAGTTTATTTCTCAAAAGCAACTTTGCAGGCTAAAAGGGATTGGCAAGAAATACTCAAAGTCATGAAAAGCAGGGCCCTATAGCCAAGATTGCTCTACCCACCAAAGCTATCATTTGGAATCAAAGGGCACATAAAGAACTTTCCAGACAAGAAAAACTAACGGGGTTCATCATTATGAAACCATTATTATTGAAATGTGAAAGGGACTTATTTCAGAAAAAGAAGATCAAAACTATGAATGAAAAAATGGCAATAAATACATATCTATCAACAATTGAAATAAAAAGTACTAAGCAAACAAGAAGAGAATTGTGGATACAGAGAGCATTTTGACGATTACCAGATGGGAGGGGGTGTGGGGAAATGGGTGAAGAGATGAGGGGATTAAGTGAAAATACATAATGGAATAATACCTCGCAGAAAGGAAGAACGAGCTCCTACCCATCATGACAGATCGATGGAACTGGAGAGTGTTATGCTAACTGAAATAAGTCAGGTGGTGAAAGCAAATACTGTATGATCTCACCTATAACAGGAACCTAATGAAAAACAAACAAGAAAGCAAAATATAACCAGAAATATTAAAATAAAGACAAACTGACAGTAACCAGAGGGGAGGGGGAAGGGAGATAATGAAGGAAAGAAGGGGAAGTGTCATCAAGGAACATGTATAAAGGGCCCATGGACAAAGCCAAAGTGGGGTAGGACTGATGGTGGGAAGTGGGGGTGGGTTGGTAGGGGGAAAGTGGTGGCAGGAAAGTGGAGACAACTGTATTTGAACAACAATAAAAAAAATAAGTACAAATGGATAGTTACAGAGTAGTCATAGGGACTATTATAGTCAAGTACAGTACAGGAAATGGAGCAGCCAAAGAACTTTTACACATGACCCACGGACATAAACAATGGTTGGGGGATTACCTGAGGGACTAGGGGGTGCTGGGCAGAGGGGGACAAGGGGAAAAATGAGGAAAACTGTAATAGTATAATCAATAAAATTATAATAAAATTTTAAAAACACAACATCATAGATATAGAAAACAGACTGATGACTGCCAGAGGAAAGGGGGTGGGCAATTGGGTGAAAATGATGAAAGGATTAATGAGTACAAATGGGTAGATACAAAATAGTCACTGGGATGTAAAGTATAACAGGCAATATAGTCATCAGTTATGATTAATATAGTCAATAAAACTGTACTAATTGTGTATGATCCCACATGGGTACTGGAAATATCAGAGGGAACCCTTTGTAAAGTATATGATTGTCTAACCACTACGCTGTACCTCTGAAATTAATATAAAATACTATTGAATGTAAACTGAAATTGAAAACAATTAATTAAAATAAAATAAAATGGTTCCAAAAAATTTCTTCATAGCCTACAAATCATAGGCTATGTGTGGTTACCCCTTGCATGCCTCCTATTGGAGACCCAGCCTGCAACCCAGATGCATGCCCCAGGCTGGGAATTGCAGTGGCAACCCTTTGGTTCACAGGTCAGCACTCAATCCACTGAGCCACACCAGCCAGAGCTTTTTTTCTTTTTTTCTTGCTGAGTCTGGCTAAGGTGTGTCAATCTTGTTTATCTTTTAAAAGAACCAGATCTTGGATTCATTGATATTTTGCATCATTATTTTTAGACCATATTTTGTTTATTTCTGTTCTTATAGTTATATATTCCCTTCCTTCTACTCACTTTGGGCTTTATTTGTTGTTCTTTTTCAAGTTCCTTTAATTGTGAAATTAGATTGTTTACTTGAGCTTTTTATTGTTTTTTGAGATAGGTTTGTAATGCTATGAATTTCCCTCTTAGGATTACTTTCCCTGTTTCCCACAGATCCTGGATTGTTGTGGTCTTATTTTCACTTGTTTCAAGGTACCTTTTGATTTATTCCTTGGTCTCATTTTTTTACCAATTCTTTATTTAATAATATATTGTTTAGGTTCCCTGTATTTGTGTGGTTTTCAGTGTTCTTGTGATTGTCTTCTAGTTTCAAAGCACTGTGGTCAGTGAAGGTGCTTGATATGATTTCAATTTTCTTAAATTTATTGAGATTTGTTTTGTGTCCTACCATGTGTTATATCCTAGAAAATGTCCCTTGTGCACTTGAAAAGTATGTATAGTCTGCTACTCTGGGATGAAATGCTCTGAAGATATCAATTAAATTCATTTGACCTAGTGCATTGTTTAAGGCAGCTATCTCCTTGTTGATCTTTCATCTGGGAAATCTATACATTGAAGTCAATGCAGTGTTACAATTCCCTACTATGTCTGTATTTCTGTCAACTTCTCCCTTTATGTTCATTAGTATTTGCTTCACATATTTAGGTGCTCCTATGTTGGGTGCATAAAGGTTTACTAGGGTTATTTCTTCTTGTTGGATTGTTCCATTTATCATTATGTAGTGTCCTTCTTTGTCTCTTAATATGGCCTTTGCTTTAAAGTCTATTTTGTCTGATATATCTATCAATGCTCTTTTTTTCCCTTTTCCATTCATGTGAAATATCTTTTTACATCCATTTATTTTAATCTTTGTGTGTCTTTCATTCTGATGTGGATCTCTTTAGACAGTATATGTATCAATCTTATTTTCTTATCTAGTCAGTTACCCTATGTCTTTTGATTGGACCACTTAAGCCATTTACATTTAAAGTGATTATTTATAAGTGTGTGTTTTTGGCCATTTTATTCTTTCTGACTATGTTTATTCTTTTGTTTTTCTTTCTTCTTAAAGAAGGCATTACTATATGAAATTTTAATGGGACTTATTTAATAAAAAGAAAATCAAAACTATGAACATTAAAATGGCAATAAATTCACAACTGTCAGCAATTGAATCTAAAAAACAAACTAAGCAAACAAGCAGAACAGAAACAGAATCATAAATATGGAGATCATTTGGAGGATTATCAGTTGGGAGGCAGCAGGCGTAGAAAGGGGGAAAAGATGCAGGGATTAAGAAGTACAAATTTGGAGGTACGGAATAGATTGGGAGATGTTAAGAATAATGTAGGAAATGGAGTATCCAAAGAACTTATACGCATGACCCATGGACATGCACCAAGGGGGGGGGGTGGATTGCCAGAGGGAATCGGTGGTACTAGGTGAAGGGGAGCAAAGGGGGGAAATTTGGGACAACTGTAATAGTGTTACAGAATGGACCTGTTTGGGGGGCAAGATACCATTATGAAAATAAACCCTCTCCCCAGGGGTCTTTCTGTTCTAGGCTCATCTTGCCCACCACCAGGTTGTAATTGTGGCTGTCAATGCCAGAGTTTGGTAAAAAGGAAAGGAAGTATTTATTCAAAAGTTATATAGGTTTAGAGTAATGGCAGGATGTTGCCATTAAATTTCAAAGTCCCTTTAAAACACCCATAGTCCTGTATTCCCCCTTTTGCCAAGTAAGGCCAGTCAGGAGTACCATATCTCAGGAAAAGAAACATAAGTCCATTGTTCAGGTACATTCCCATTCTTAATCCAAAACCGCATCCTCATGGTGTGCTGGGGAATCCTTCTGCATCCTTTCAAACCACTAAGAGAAAGCTCTGCATCACTGCCACATCTTGCTTTCCCACTTCCTAAGCCAAGTGGTTAAGGGAGCCCCCTCTCCACTCCCAAAACCATATGGTTAAGCCCCAGCATGGCTACCACACCTGGGTTTAAATCCTGGCATGGATCTTCCTCCTAACCCCATTTCTCACTCCTCCCACAATCGGCTACACCCGCTAGTACCCCATATTCTCTGCCTTTCTTGGCTGCCATGGTTAGGCATGGCCCCATGGAGTGGAATGTACCATCTCCAAACTCTTGCACAGATGTTGTAATCATGGGTCAAAGTCATGCCCATCTTCCTAGCTAGCCTGCTGATATTGACATGCAAAATAACTACTTTTGCATATAGGTAGGAAGCTAGCCTGCTGACGTTGATATACAAAATAACTCTCGATCCCTGTACTGCTGCTTTTCCCAGCTCCTAAACTAGGCTTGTGGGGGGGCCCTGGAGCCCCTCTTAGCCAACACCCTGTTACGATAGTATAATCAATAAAATATATTTTTAAAAAGAAAGGAGATTCAAGATTGTAGCAGAGTAGAGGGCAGCTCTATTCATCTGTTCTCAGACACGGACTGAATTTAAAGTCAGAACTCAGTGTGAAGTGAGTGAAAGCGCCTGTGAATGAGAGTGTAGGCAGAGGAGAGATTTGGGAGTGCACAGGAGTACACCAGAACCAGCCCACCTATGGGGTGCCTGGGGGCTTACCATACAGGCTTTCTAGGAAACCCATCACTGCTACCCAGCCCAGCACTGCTGGCTGCACAGAGTCTGGGCAGTTGAAGATTGGTCCAGGTCTTGAGAGCTACTGGGTTGGTGAGAGAAGGCCTGGGAAATTTGGGTTCAGAAACAGCACAGGTAGGGACAGGGAGGCCCTGGGCTGAAGATCTGTGGAGGGAGAGTATCTGTCACTACCCTGTGTTATAGTAGAGCTGAGGGGATCTTCCCAATGCCATCCAGGAAATATTCAGAGAGAAAGTATACCTAAAATTGCCAGAGGTCCTCTAAGGAGGTGGCCAGCCCTGACCATGAGAGACTGTGTGATTTTTAGGGAGAGGTAGTGCATGGAGAACAGGACTTCCAGGGACCCATGCTACAGCATGGGGGTCATAGAGACACTTTTAAAAGAGTAGCTTAGGCATGCCTGAGGCTTGGCGGGGCCCTAAGCATGCTGGCCAGTGCATGCTGGCCAGTGCATGCAGGAAGGATGCAGCAGCTTTGCTAACCAAAAAACTCAGAGGCAGAGAAAACCCTGAAAGGGAGGACCCAACCCAACACAGCTCACAAGCAGAAGGCAGAGCATAGTGGATAATTTGGTCTGAACCTCCTGCGAGAAAGTAGCAGGCTTGGGTCAGGAAGGCAGGAGCTGAATGCCTGAGATTTTCTCCAGTCAGCCAGAGCCATAAACAGACAGGTGAACCCAATCCCCACCTGTGGGATTACAGGCTTGTCAGAGCAGAGAGGTCAGGCCCAGGAGTTTCCTGCTTCCTCAGGGGAAAGAAGAAAAAAACCCTGTGCCAGACACTGTGTGCTACCTAGCTCCTTAGGCCCTGACTTACTAAACCCAGCAGAGCAGAGCAAACAGAGACAGGCACAACAACTTGCTATCTTCTCTCCTGCAAAGCTTTTTAACATTCATTTCATATCCTTCAAGTTTGGGCTTAATATAGCACCAAGTTTTATAATATCATTTATTTCAAATTTCACATATTGCTCTTCTCTTCTCTTACTCCATACTACCTCCTTCCACCCACTTCATTTATTTGTTTTAAATTCTATCTTCTCTCTTGCTACAACTTGTTTCTATTCTGCACTATTACTATTGCTCCCCTCTCCAGCCTCTCAAAACCATGTGTGACTTTCATTAGTCAGCTCATATCCCTTCTCTCATTCTTAAAATACCCTTATTCTCTCTCCACCTTTATCAGTCATTGCTCACAGGCAGCGGATAAAGTGGTGATTGTTACAGTTCTTCATTCTTATTTCTAGATGGTGACTATCTTTGTATATCAGACCTCAAACTTCAATGTTCCTTTATCCTACTCCATTTTGCCCTCCTCCTGCCCTTCCTTTTTTCATTTTAAACATTAATTATTCCCTGTCTTAGTCAGGTTTTCACCCCACACTCTTAGTATCCCTTCTCCCTCTATCTTCTCAAAATAACTTCTCTTCCCCTAGGCATCTCTTAAGCTCTTCTTTCTTTTCTTGTGCCCTCTCATTGTGATTCCACCTATATAAATCTTACCTCATTGGTTGTTGATATCTCTGTGGTGGAGATTTTTCTGCAATTAGGAGATATATCTATATCTATAGCATCTATATCTATATCTATCTATATAATTTTATATATAAAATTGCTTTTCTCTCATTAGATATATGCAAATATATATTTTTCTTTAAATTTTGATTTTAACCTAATACTATACACTTCTCCTCCTTTACTCCATTCAACCTTTGCTCTTCCCTTTTTTAGTTAAGAAGTAAATTTTATTTTCTTTCCCACTTTGCCTTGTCTCTATTCCCTACTCTTATTATTCCCCTCCCTCTACCCTTGCCAAATCTCTTACCTTTCAGTTAGTTATCTCATATTAACTTTTTCTTTCTTATAATAACCTTAATATCTTTAAACCTTTATTAATATTGGCACATTGGCTGTTGATAGTGTAATTGTGGGTGGGTGATATGTTTGTGGGTGTGAGTCTGTTTCCTGGGCTCTGTGGTTTTTGTTCTGGCAGCATCTGTACAACAGTATAGCAGATGGGGAGGGTATAGTGACTCTCACTCAGTCAGTCAGAGGGAAGAACCCACAAAAGAACAACCCAGCAACAACCAAAATGCAAATACAGCCACAGAAAAGGCATAAAGGGCAGTTCAAGAGCATCCAGTACAAGTGATCACAGAAACTGCATCACTGAATACCACAGTTCTCCTACCACAGAAGATCATACCACGAAGACAGAGAGTCGAAGCAGATAAATCTAACAAGCACAAAAAATGAAGAAGAGTCATCTAAAATGGGGAAACAAAGAAATACTCCGCAGTTGAATGAAAAGGAAGAATCCCCAGAAAACTCCTAAATGAAGTTGAGTCAACCAAACTATCAGACATTCATTTCAAAATAATGCTTATAAAGATGCTCAAGAAGCTCAGTGAGAACTTCAAAGAACTTCAGGGAAGCTTCAAGAAACATTTTGCAAACTGTAAAAGGATGAAAAAGGACATAGAATCTATCAATAAGAGACAGGAGGAAATGAAAAATGCAATATCAGAAGTGAAGAACACAACAGAATAAATTAAACATAGGTTAGATGAAGGAGAGGATTAAAGCAATGAGCTGGAGGAAACATTAAAAAATTCACAGATAGAGCAAAAAAAAAAAAAAGGAAAAAAGACTCAAAAAGAGCAAAGAGGGGTTAAGAGAGCTGCAGGACAACATAAAACATAACAATATCAATTCAATAGGGATGCCAGAAGGAAAAGAAGAGGACCAAGGAATAGAAAACCTGTTTGAAAAAGTAATGATAGAATACTTCCCTAACTCGATGAGAAAAAATGTCACGCAAGTTCAGGAATCACAGAGAGTCCCAATCAAGATGAATCCAAAGACACCCACTCCAGGGCACATCATAATAAAAATGGCAAAATACAAATACAAAGAGATAATCTTAAAGGCAGCATGAGAGAAACAGATAGTAACATACAAATGGGCTATGATAAGACTAGCAGCTGATTCCTCAGCAGAAACACTATAAGCCAGAAGGGAATGGCAAAAAATATACCAAGTAATGAAAAGCAAATTCCTGCAACCAAGACTACTCTATCCAGCAAGGCTCTCATTTAAAATGGAAATAAGGAGTTTCCCAGATAAAAGAAGGCTAAAAAAAACCATCTCCACCAAACCAGCATTGCAAGACATACTAAAGGGACTGCTTAAAGAAGAGGAAGAAAAAGGTCGAGAGGCAGAGGAACACAGGTACAAAGGGGAAAAATGGCAATGAATAAGTACCTATCAATAATAACCTCCAATGTAAATGGATTAAATGCTCCCACCAAAAGACATAGGGTAGCTTAATGAATAAGAAAACATAACCCTCATATATGCTGCCTACAAGTGGCCCACCTCAAAACAAAGACATACACAGATGGAAAGTGAAGGGTTGGGAAAAATTATTATAAATAAATGGAAAGAAAAGAAAAGCCAGTGTAGCTGTATTTATATCAGACAAAATAGATTACAAAACAAAGGCCTTAAAAGAGACAATGTCACTTCATAATACTGAAGGGAAGAATTCATCAAGAAGACAAAAACATTGTAAATTATGTGTGTGTGTGTGTGTGTGTGTGTGTGTGTGTGTGTGTGTATCCCCCCAAGATAGGAGCACCCAGATATATAAGGAAAATCTTGGAGGACTTCAAGAAAGATACAGGCAGCAACACGCTTATAGGAGTGGATTTTAACACCCAAGTATCAACAATGAACAGATCTTCCAAACAAAGAATCAACAAAGATGCAGTAGTGCTGAATGGCATGCTAGATCAAATGGACTTCATACATGTATACAGGACCTTTCACCCAAAATAAGCAAAATATACACTCTTTTCAAATGTGCATAGAACATTCTCAAAGATAGATCATATGATAGGACACAAAATAAGCCTAAACAAATTCAAGAAAATTGAAATCATATGAAGCATCTTCTTGAATCACAATGGCTTGAAACTGGAAACAAAACTCAAGTAAAAAACAAAAGCAGTCTAATTCATGGAGACTGAATAACATGTTATTAAACAATGAGTGGGTTAACAATTAGATCAAGGAAGAAATCAAAAAGTTTATGGAAACAAATGAAAATGAACACAAAACAGCCCAAAACCAATGGGACACAGTGAAGGTAGTCTTGAAACGCAATTTCATAACAATACAGATCTACCGAAAAAAGATAGAAACATTTCAAATATAAAACCTGACCCTACAACTACAAGAACTGAAGGAGCAACGACAAAGCCCAGAGAGAGTAGAAGGAAGGAAATAATCACAATCAGCACAGAATTAAATGACATAGAGACTAAAAGAACAAATCAAAGGATCAATAAATCCTGCAGCTGGTTCTTTGAAAAGATAAGCAAAATTGACAAGGCTTTAACCAGACTCATCAAGAAAAAAAGGTAGAGGACCCAAATAAATAAAATCAGAAATGAAAGATGAGAAATCACAACCAAGGCAACAGAAATACAAAGGATTGTATGACACTATTACAAAAAACTATATGCCAAGAAATTTGAAAACCTTGGTGAGATGAACAAATTTTTAAAAACTATGACCTTCCAAAACTGAATCAGGAAGAAGCAGAAAGCCTGAATAGACTGATAACAGCTAATGAAATTGAAGCAATAATCAAAACCTCCTGTCACACAAAATCTCTGGACTGGACAGCTTCATAGGAGAATTTTATAAAAGACATAGGGAAGAGATAACCCCTATCCTGCTCAAACTATTCTTAAAATCCAAGAAGAGGGAAGACTCACAAACTCTTTTTGAGACCAGCAGTATCCTAATTCCAAAACCAGATAAATACACAACAAAGAAAAAAATCTCTAAGCAAATTTCGCTGATGAACATAGACACTAAAATCCTCAACAAAATATTGGCAAGTTGCATCCATCAGTACAGTACAAATATCACCCACCATGATGAAGTGGGATTCACCCCAGGGATGCAAGGATAATACAATATATGCAAACCAATGAAAGTAATATATCACACAAACAAAACAAAAAAAATTACATTAACATATCAGTAGATGGTGAAAAAGCATCTGATACAGTACAGTACCCATATATGATAAAAACACTCAGAAAAGTGGTAGTAGAGGGAGCATAACTCAATGTAGTAAAGGAAATATACAAGAACCCTACAACCAACATCATACTCAATGGACAGAAACTGAAAGTTTCCCCCTAAGATCAGGCACAAGACAGGAGTGTCCACTTTCACGACTTCTATACAACAAAGTATTGGATGTTCTAGTCATAGCAGTCAGAAAATAAAAAGAAATAAGAGATATCCAAATTGGAAAAGAGTAAGTAAAACTGTCATTGTTTGCAGATGACATGATAGCGTACATAGAACACCCTATGGACTTCACCAAAAAACTGCTTCACCTAATAAGTAAATTTGGCAAAAGAGCAAGATACAAAGTCAATACTCAGAAGTGGAAGGCAATTTTGTACACCAACAATGAAATATTACAAACAGAAATTGGGAAAAGATCCCATTTACTATAGTAACAAGAAAAATAAAGTACCTAGGAATAAACTTAACTAAGGAGGTAAAAGACCTGCACTCAGAAAACTATAGAACACTGAAGAAAGAACTTAAGGAAGACACAAATAAATGGAAGCATATACCATGTTCATGGATTGGAAGAATTAACATCATCAAAATGTCCATACTACCCAAACCAATTTATAGATTCAATGCAATCTCTATTAAAATACCAATGACATATTTCACAGATATTGAACAAATATTTCAAAAATTTATATGGAACCATAAATGACCCTGAATAGCCCAGGGATTTTGAGAAAGAACAAAGTGGGAAGGATCACAACACCTGGCAAACTATATTACAAGGCCACTGTAATCAAAACAATCTGAAACTGGCATAAGTACAGACATATAGATCCACGAAACAGAACAGAGAGACCAGAAATAAACAGAAGTCTCTATGGTTAATTAATATTTGATAAAGGAGACAGGAAGACAAAATCGAGTAAAAATTGCCTCTTCAATAAATGGTGTTTGGAGATCTGGACAGGTACATGCAAAAAAGTTAAAACTAGACCACTGACTTATACCATATACAAAACTAAGCACAGGATGGATAAAGGACTTAAATATAAATCATGACACCATAAAAATCCTGGAGGAGAACATAGGCAGTAACATTTTGGATATCCCATGGAGCAATATTTTCACTGATATGTCCCCTAGGGCAAGGGATATAAAGGAAAAAATAAACAATTGGGACAAATTAAAAAGCTTCTGAATGGCTAAAGAAAACATCATCAAAATGAACAGGGAACTGACCATATAGGAGAACATATTTTCCAATGATACCTCAGACAGGGATTTGATCTCCATAATATATAAAGAATTCACGTGACTCCATACCAGAAAAACAAACAATCCAATTAAGGAAAGGGCAAAGGACCTGAACAGACACTTCTCCAAGGAGGATATACAGAGGGCCATTAGTCATATGAAAGGATGTTCAATGTCACTAGCCATCAGCCAGATGCAAATTAAAACCACCATAAGATATCACTGCACAGGGGTCATAATGGCCATTATTAACAAATCAACAAACAACAACTGCCGGTGAGGATATGGAGTAAAGGAAACCCTAGTACATTCTTGGTGGGAATTCAGACTGATGCAACCACTGTGGAAAATAGTATGGAATTTCCTCAAAAAACTAGAAATGGCACTACCTTATGATCCAGTTATTTCAGTGCTGGGATACCCTTAGAATCCTAAAACACCAATTCAAAATAATGTATGTACCCCTATATTCATAGTATCATTATTTAAAATAGCAAAGTGCTGGAAACAGCCTAAGTTCCCATCAGCAGATGAGTGGATCAAAAAACTGTGATACATTTACACAATGGAATACTATGCCACTGCAAGAAAGAAGGAAACCCTACCCTTCACAACAGCATGGATGGAAATGGAGAGTATTATACTAAACGAAATAGGCAAGGTGGTGATAGACAAATACAATATGATCTCACCTATAAGTGGAACCTAATCAACAAAACATTCAAACAAGTAAAACAGAACCAGAGACATGGAATATTTTTTTCCCATCTCTTCACTTTCAGCTTGTGTAGATCATATGTTCTGAGGTGGGACTCTTGTAGACAGCGTATATTCAGATAATGTTTTCTTATCCTTTCAGCTACCCTATGTCTTTTGATGGGAGCATTTAATCCATTTACGCTTAAGGTTATTATTGATAGATACTACTTATAAATTGCCATTTTCTCCCATTGTACCAGTGTTCCTTCTCTCTCTCTTTTTCTTCATCTTCTGAGAGCATTCCCTTAGCATCTCTTGCAATTCTGGTTTGGTGGAGATGTACTCTTTTAGTTGTTTTTTTTTTAAATCTTGGAAGCTCCTTATTTTGCCTTCCATTTTAAATGAGAGCCTTGCTGTGCTGAGTAGTCTTGGCGGCAGGCCTTTGCTTTCATTGCTTGGTATATTTCTTGCCATTCCCTTCTGGTTTACAGTGTTTCTGTTGAGAAATTGTCTGATCACCTTATCAGAGCTCCCTTATATGTTACTCGCTTTTTCTCCCTTGCTGCCTTTAAGATTCTCTGTTTATGTTTAAATTTTGCTCTTTTAACTGTGCTATGTCTTGGAGTGGGCCTCTTTGGGTTCATCTTGATTGGGACCCTCTGTACTTCCTGAAGTTGCATGAGTTTTTCCTTCACCAAGTTAGGGAAGTTTTCTGGCATTACCTTTTCAACAGGCTTTCTATCCCTTCTTCCTTTTCTACTATTTCTGGTATCACTATGATATGAATATTATTAGATTTCATGTTGTCCTGCAGGTCCCTTAAACTATCTTCATTCCTTTTAAATCTGTTTCCATTTTTCTGCTCTGCCTTGGTGTTTTTTTTCTAACTTGTCTTCCAGCTCACTGATTCTATCCTCTACTTCATCTATACTGTTTTTAATTCCTTCTACTGTGCTCTTCAGTTCAGATATTGTGTTCTTCATTTCCACCTGGCTATTATTCATAGTTTCCACTTCCTTTTTCACACTGATGTAGCTTCCAGTAAGTTCCTCGTAGCTTCCTTAGAGTTTCTTGTAGTTCTTATTGAGCTCCTTGAGCATCCTTATAACCATTACCTTGAACTCAATGTCCGATAGTTGGCTTACCTCAATTTCATTTATCACTCTTTCTGGCAATTCTTCCTTTTCTTTCAATTGTATGTTGTTTCTGTCTCCTCATTTTAAGTGACTGTTTGGGGTTTGTTTCTACATATTACATTGACCTTCTCTGACTCCATGTCTTCACAGTGTGGCCTCCTGTGGTAAGAGACCTTTGGGGCTCATTGGTGCAGTCTCCTTATCCTAGCTGGATGCTCTAGGGATGTCCTGTATGCCATTTATGTGGGTTCCCTTGTTGTAATTGGGTTTTGATCATTGTTTGGTCATTTTTCATGGGTTCTTTCCTCTGGCTGGCTGTCTCAGAGTCACACCACCCACATCTTGTATGCTGTTGTACAGATGCTTCCGGAACAGAACAAAACAACCCAGGAAACAAAACCCACATGATAAAAATAACCCTTACACCAACCACAATATCAGCAACAAATGAGAAAATATTAATAATGGTGGAAAGAGATTAAGACTATTATAAGAAAGGAAAAATTAATTTGTGATCTGTAATTGAAAGAAAAATAATTTTGTGAGGGTAGAGGCAGGAGAAATAATAAGAGTAGGGAGTAGAAACAAGGTGAAGAAAGAAATAAAAAAATTACATCATAAATAAAAAGGGAGGAAAGAAGGCAAAATGGTGTAAGAAAAGGGAAGAGTATAATATGAGGTTTAAAAATTAGAAAATAATGAAAAAAAAGAAAAACATTGAAGAAAAGCATCCACCATAGCTATATCAATGACAAATCAGCATAGATTAATACAGATGGAAAGGGAACAAGAAAGAAAAAAAGATTATGAAACATTTAATGGAAGGATGTGATTTTGAGAGCATAGGAGAATAATAAGAGTGAGGAATAAAACCCAGGATAAGGGAGGGAAAAATGAAATTTAAAATGGGAAAAATAAAGGGCAGAAGGAAGGCAAAATAGAGTAGGAGAACAGTAAATTTGAGATTTGAAATACAAATACAGTGAACATCTAGGAAAAACTGGAGAAATGCAACAACAACCACCATATCAACAGCCAATGAGCAAAGATTAATAAAAGTGGAGAGAAAATAAGGATATTATAAGAAAGGGGAAAAGAATATGATATGACTAATGGCAAGAAAAATAGTTTTGAGAGGCTGGAGGGAGGAGACATCATAAGAGTGTGGAATAGAAACAAATTGTACAAAGAGAAAAATTTAAAACAATAGGAAGGAAGAAGGCAAAGTAGAGTAAGAGAAAGAAGGAGTAAAATATGATATGAAATAAATTAAATAAAAAAATAGTGAAATAACAGCAACAAACTTAAAGAAAAAAATGTTAAGAAGCTGTGCCAGAGAAAAATAACACAAATAATGAAGAAGACCATGGCGGAATTTGTCTCAGCAAGGTCTAGTGTTTTCCACTGCCTTCTCTTTCTGGATCCACCCCTCATAATATCAGATGGCTTCCTAGTCTAGCTCTAGGTAGCTACAAGTGATCCACAGTTTGTGACTGTCTCCTTCAAGTTTGGCTGGTCCCCAATGTTCTGCCTTGTCAGCTTTCCATCAGCACAAGGCCCAGGAGTGGTTCATCTAGCACCTGAGAGGACTGCCAGTACCACCTCCACCTGCCTCCATAGGGAGCCTCTGGTGTGATTGGGAGTGTGGAATCCCTGGGTCACCCCCAGGGTGGCACTGATAGTCTTCAGGGAAGATGGTGGCAGTATTTTCCTGCCCCCTCACCCCAGGTCTTGGTCTGTCCCAGATTATTTCCAATAATGCATAGTTTCTGGTAAATTACCTGTCAATTTCCTGTGAGGGACCAATCTGTGTAAAAGGAGCAGCTTTTTCCTGCTTAGCACTGACAGCAGCTCTGTATTAGAGCCTGGGCTGGACAGGGCCTTGAATATTTCTTGTTGCACCTGTCTCTTATCTCTCTGCTTTCCTGGTTTCAGTGGATCAGGGCTTGTAGTTTCTGATAGAGGTTCAGACAGAGCCTTTCAGAGCTTTTCCTCTTTCCCCTGAAGATGTGTGCCAAGCAGGGGGCTCCTGAACCTGACCTCACTGATTTGCAGAGCCTGTAATCCCATAGGTGATGGCTGGGCATGAATGCCTCTGAGGGGACCTGCCTGGCTGCAATGAATCTCAGGTATTCAGCTCCTGGCCATCCAGTCCTCAGCCTGACACACTCATAGGAGATTCAGGACCAAATTCTCTGCTCCACCCAGCCCCTTGTACACCAGCCCTGCGGAGTCAGGTCCCATAGTCCCTTCAGCATGACACTCTGTTCTTCCTGTGAAGCTGGACTCAGTGGAAACTAATTGCACTTTCACTCTGGTTTCTTTGTTGGCGGAGCCACTGCACACATGCTCAAGTACAGGGTCCCTGCCGTGACTCATTCTTTCTCATGGATTCAGTGATGTCCTTTTTCATGCTTACTATCTCTTTGTTTAAGGTCCCTCCTATTGTAATTGAGCCTTGATTGTAATTGGCTCATTCGCACATGAGGTCCACCCTCAGGCAGACCGGCTGTGAAGATTGACCCAAACCATGGTGTATAAACAGCTGTACGGGTGCTGACCACATGAAGCAGAATTTTCCTCTGCAGGGTCTGGAGCCTGCTTAGATCTCCCTTTGGTTTTGCCACCTGTGAAGATAAGTGGGTTCTGCTCTGATGTTGTCTGAAGCTGGCCACTGAGTGTGTTGGTTCTGGGGCTTCTTAGGAGGAACTCTGGTGCAGCTCAATGTCAGACACTGCCTGTGACTGGCTCTGGGCAACACGTTTGGAGGTACAAAGTAATACACATTTTGTGGTTGCCTCTGCTGGGCCTGGGTATGCGAGGGAAAGACCAAATTGTGCACTAAGGCAGGCTTCTACCAGCACCAAGCCTGGGGGCAGGTCAGCAAAAGGCCCAGGCACCTTGATTTCCTCCTCCACCTGCCTCCACCTGCTGGATGCCTATTAGGCTCAGCCACTGAAAAAGCCTCTGGTGGGACTTGAGTTTTATGAGGTAGCTTCTCTGTGAGTTACCAGGTAGGGACAAATGGTGTTCACCAGATTCATACAGGTTCAAATTCATTGTCAGTGTTGGGTTTGAGGCCAGTCAGTAAATGTCCCAGTGTACACCAAGGCTGTCACCTACTGGGTGTCCACAGACCTTTATGGTTGGATAGGGTGTCAGGGAGTCATCAGGATGAGGCCAGCAGAGTTTATCAGGCCCAAACAGACCAATATTTGTCCATGTAGAGGGAGGGTTCTGCATCATCACTTGGATGTGTGAAAGATAAATGACCCTAGTGCTAGAGCCACACAACTCAGTCTGTCCCACATTCTGCCTGGACCTCCTGGAGAGCCCACATTTGGCAGATCAAGGCCACTGGGAATCCTGAGGGTGGGGCTATTGGATCTCCAGTGATGGGGAAATATCAGTCAGTCTTGAGGGAATGTGGGTGGAATGGTTCATGCCCCAGAGCTACACAACTCAGTCTATCCCAGATTCTTCACAGACCTCTTAGAAGGCCTAGGTTTGCAGGGCTGAGCTGCCAGGAGTCAGGAGGGTAGAACAAGTGGATCTCCCATAAAGGTGAGGTGCTGGTGAGTCTCACAGTTATGTGTGGGGAATGGCCCTTGCCCAGTGCCACAAAACTCAGTCACTGACACCTCCTGAGTCTATCCTGACTTCTACACCCCAGGCCCAGGCAGCTGACTTCTCTGCAGGTCATGAGCTCTGCAAGGTCAGGTGGCAGGGAGTCCAGAGAGTGAGGCTACTGCATTCCCCCGGGTTATCTAATGAAGAGAAGGGCTCCACCCAAAAAGTGACATCTGTGG